>PVKZ01000421.1:600000-845301 GCA_004027375.1 Macroglossus sobrinus | reverse complement strand
AAAGAGGGGAAATTATGACTGACATTGCAGAAATACAAAGGATCATACAAGAATACTATGAAAAATTTAATAACCTAGAAGAAATGGACCAGTACTTAGAAAAATACAACCTTCCTAGACTGAATCAAGAACTGGAAAATCTAAATAGACCGATCAGCAGTACGGAAATGGAAACAATCATCAAAAACCTACCAAAAAGAAAAAGTCCAGGACCAAATGGCTTTGCCAGTGAATTCTACCAAACATTCAATTAAGATTTAATACCTATTCTCCTCAAACTCTTCCAAAAAATCGAAGAGGAAGCAATACATTCCAACTCATTTTATGAGGCCAATATCACAATGATACCAAAACCTGGTAAAAATAACACAAAAACAGAAAACTATAGACCAATATTTCTCATCAACACAGATGCAAAATTCTTAAATAAGATACTAGTGAACTGAATACAGCAACATATTAAAAATATTATACACCATGATCAAGTGGGCTTTATCCCAGAGGCACAGGGATGGTTCAACATATACATATCGATTAATCTGATACACCACATAAACAAATTAAAAAATAAGAATTATATGATCATATCAATAGTTGCAGAAAAAGCTTTCGACAAGATACAGCATTCATTTATGATCAAAAACTTAACAAAATCAGTATAGGAGGAAAGTACCTTAATATAATAAAGGCCATCTATGACAAACCTTCAGCCTACATTATACTTAATGGTGAAAAAATTAAAACTTTCCAAGACCAGAAACAAGGCAGGCTGTGCACTGTCGGCGTTGTTATTCAATACAACATTGGAGGTCCTGGCGAGTGCAATCAGGCAAGAGAACGACATAAAAGGCATCTAAATAGGAAACAAATAAGTCAAAATGCCTCTCTCTGCAGATGACAAGATTCTCTATATAGAATACTCTAAAGACTCCACAAGAACACTACTAGAAACAATAAGCAAATACAGTAAAGTTCTAAATACAAAATCAATGTTCAAAAATTCATAGCATTCCTATACTCTAATAATGAAGTGTCAGAAAATGAAGCAGAAAAAATAATTCCTTTTGCCACTACAACAAAAAGAATAAAATCTAACAAAACTTGTGAAGGACCTATATAATGAAACCTGTAAGACACTATTAAAAGAAATCAAAGAAGATACAAAGAAATGGAAAGATATTCCATGTTCTTAGATTGGAAGAATCAACATAGTTAAAATGACCATATTACTTAAAGCATTATACAGATTTAATGCAATCCCCATCTAAATCCCATCGGCATTTTTTAAAGAAATGGAACAAAACATCATCAGAGTTGTATGGAAGCACAAAAGACCCCAAAATGCCAAAGCCATCCTGAGAGAAAAGAACGAGGCTGGAGGCATCACTCTGCTTAATTTCAAATTATACTACAAAATGACAGTAATCCAAACAGCATGATATTGGCAGTGAAACAGACACATTGACCAGTGGAACAGAATCAGGAGTCCAGAAGTAAACCCATATTTATATGGGCAAATAATTTCAACAAAGAAACAAAAACATTCAGTGGAGAAAGGAAAGCCTCTTCAAGAAATGGTGCTAGAATTACTGGAAAGTCACATGCAAAAAAATGAAACTACACTGTTGCCTGTCATCACACACCAAAATTAACTCAAAATGGAATAAGGGCCTGAATATAAGAAGTGAAACAATAAAATGCATAGAAGAAAACATAGGAACTAAACTGAAAGACCTTGGATTTAAAGAGGATTTTATGAATTTGACCTCAAAAGGGAAGTAAAAGCTAAAAGAAATGAATGGGACTACATCAAACTAAAAAGTTTCTGCTCAGCAAAAGAAACCATCAACAAGGTAAAGAGACAGCCATCAGACTGGGAAAATATATTTGCAAGCAACACCTCTGATAAGGGCCTAATATCCAAATATAGAAAGAACTCATACAACTCAGGAAGAAAAAAAATTAAACCATCCAATCAAAAAAATAGGCAGAGGACCTGAATAGACAGTTCTCCCTAGAGGACATACAAATGACCAACAACTATTTAAAAAGATGCTCAACATCAGTAGCTATTAGAGAAATGCAAATCAAAACCACAATGAGATACTATCTCGTACTTGTTAGAATAGCTATAATCAACAGGACAAGTAATAACAAATGCTGGAGAGGATGCGGAGAAAAAGGAACCCTCATTCACTGCTGGTGGGACTGCAAATCAGTACAGCCACTATGGAAAACAGTATGGTGGTTCCTCAAAAAACTA
Source organism: Macroglossus sobrinus (assembly GCA_004027375.1). Lineage (NCBI taxonomy): Eukaryota > Metazoa > Chordata > Mammalia > Chiroptera > Pteropodidae > Macroglossus > Macroglossus sobrinus. The sequence goes on along the minus strand of PVKZ01000421.1, from coordinate 843,038 downwards.
AAAATTGATCTACCATATGATCCAGCAATCTTTCTACTGAGTATTTACTCCAAAGACTTGAAAACCCATATCCAAAATAGATTTGCACACCGATGTTCATATCAGCATTATTCACAGTGACCAAGAAATGGAAGCAACCAAAGTGTCCTTCGATAGATGATTGGCTAAAGAAGCTGTGGTACATACATACAATGGGATATTACTCAGCCATAAGAAGAGATTAAATACTGACATTTGTGACAACATGGATGGACCTTGAAATAATCATGCTAAGCAAAATAAGCCAGACAGAAAAAGTTGAGAATCACATGATATCACTTATATGTGGGATATAAACCTAAAAGCAACAAATGAACAGGAAAAACAAACAGAGACTCATGGACATGGACTATAGACTAGTGATTACCAGAGGATAGGGCTGGGGTAGACAGGATAAAGTGGGTATGAAGAGGTTGAAGTGGATAAAGGGGATCATATATATGGTAGCTGAAGGAAACTGGTGTTTGGGTGTTAAACACACAATAGATTATACAGATGTCAAATTATAATATACACCTGAAAATTATATAATTGTATTTACTACTTTTGTCCCAATAAATTAAAAATAAAAGAATTACATGTCAGTGAGATTTAGAAAAAGTAAGATTTATTGAAAGTTCATTTTATAAAGGGACACACCACGCTAAGGAAAGCAGCAGCCCTGTGGAATTTGAAAGGTCAAAAGATAAAAGATAGAGTATGCTCCAATAGAAGAGTGGGTTTCAGTGAATAGAGCTTTAACCACAGAGAAGTGAAAAGTTCTGTTTATATTTGAGTCCTGATAGAAGCGTACAAGTGCAGTACTAGAGGATCCTCGTGTGAGGTCACCTTGACTGACAGTTGACTGCCATTTTATACTTTGCCTACTGTGCTTGTGCTTACCTAGAATTCATTTTTTTATTAGATTCATGAACTTTCAGGTATAGGCATGATATTATAATGATGGTATAATAAGGCTACATTTATGGAGGGTTAGAATAGTACTTTCCGTGCTTGAATTTGTGGCTGGTTTAAGCCAGCAGCTTTTATGGCCTTTGTGTCTTGGTATGTAGAGGGAATTCATAACCATAAAATGGGAGGTGTTTCTGGGAGGTCCTTAAGGGAGATTTCTATGGTTACTGAGCTAGGCCTTCATGCCTGTTGCTCATGCCTGTCTAAGTACCTAACAAATCCATCCACTCAACAAATATTTATGAAATGCTCGCTATGTGCTAGGGTTTGGGTTAAAAAAAAAACAAAAAAAACAAAAAAACAATAAACTAAAAAAGCACACAGAGCTCCTGCCTTTGTGAGTCATATATTTTAGTAAATATGAGTCAGCAGGAGGAATCTGTCAGTGACAGGTTTGAAGACAGCTACTGACCTTTGTTTTTCTTAATGGAACAAGTCATATTTGTGCAATTCTCATTCAAACCATGTATAGTCAATGTATTTATACATCTGTAGTAATTAATTATATTCATTTATATTTAAAAATTAGTTGTAATGTAATTTTATAAAACAATTGCAAATATAATCACCTGTATGAAGTACTTCAAGCATAATATAGTAAAACAATGTAATTACTGTGAATTATAAGGATAACTACTGTAATACATAAACATCACTGTAAATATAAAAAACAATAGAAATACTGTTATTTATGGTTGGAGTCTGCATTGTTCATTGAAATTTATATTATTATACTATTTATAGAGATTAGCTGTAGAAATGAGTTCTACTTTGTGTATACATAATAAAATGTTTCTAGCTGATTGATTATATGAAAAAATAAATAAGCAATAGACATTTATGTCTATTCTTTCACACCTAGTCCTATGTTGTGAGTAGTATTATAGAGGGATGAGAATATGGTCTTCATAATCTATCCAGATTTAAGTTACTCAATGTGGACAACCTTCATTTCTGGAAAACTACATCAACTCTTTTTAAGTTTCAGATTATTGGAACATATCTAAAATAAAGATTAGGCTTCTATATATCTGGTGGAATGGTGATGACATGGAAAAAATGGTTCATGAACCTGTCCACACATGGAGCTAAGTGGAATTAATTCAACATCACCCCTTCCTCACCACCGTCTACTATGCCAGAACCATAATAAAAGACTTCTGTTTCAGAATGTAAGATAGGAAAAATGATTTTCTTTGTCTACCCTTCTTAAGTTCTTCTTTGAGAATCCCCTGCAGCAAAGGACAGAGAGATACTCAGGGAAACTGAGCAACTTCTTGAAATGGCTCAAGTATCAATTTAAATACCACCTCTAGATAAAGACTAAAGAATGTGTTTGAGGGAGTGGGAAGAGAAGCCAGTTATGGGAGATTACCAGAGAAAGCACACTAAATAGGAGTATAGTATAATGCAGAATTTGATTCAGTTACCTTCTTCATTGATAAGAGCTTCTAGAGATTTAGTCATTCTTCTTTTCTTGGTACAGAAAGGGAGAGATGCTTACAAATGGAGATTCTTCTCGTAAATGTCTCTTATAAAAAGATAACTTTTACTAAGTTTTCAGAACTTCTCCAGTGTCTACTGTTTCTTAAAAATAATCAGTTCAAGATTATTCTTATGCCAAAGAGACATTTTGTGAAGGGCCATGCCCCAAAATAATGAAAATGATATTTTTGAGTCCACTATGGCATTATACCAATTCCACAAAGTAGACTAGGGAAATGTTCATGTTATCAGATTTCTCACTTATTTTCTACCATTTTTTAAAAAAAGATGCTGACTTCAAAGTGATATTGTTAGGTAGGGAGTCAGACATGAGTGACAAGGGGAAAAAAGGAATAAAGGAACCTAGAGACCACCCACAGAACACCCCAATGGTAGTAGAATTCTGGGTATGGACATGTGCACTAGGCAATGAGTTATATAGCAGCCAAGTGTCAATCAAAATGACCTCATGTGCCAATCACCTACGAATGTCTTTGGAGCCACCATCATGACCCAGATATAATGTAGACATTTCCACTTCTGGGTTCTTTTTGCCTTTTCATAGTTTTCATTTGGCCTTTTATGGCTTTTGTGGCCCCTTTTGCCCCCTTGTGATTATTATTACAGTGCTCTGTTGCAGCTCTCATTGCTGAAACCATGTGCCTCCTTGGGGCATGCTTTGTCTTTCTAAAATATATTTTTAATAAATCTTTTCTAAATCTCACTGACTTGTGATTCTTCACTTTATCAGTGAGGAAGAACCGAGGAAAAATGCTAATTACACTTCTGCACCATCGTTAGTCATTATCCCTCTCCTCCCCTACCCCTCACTGTTGGGGTGAAACATTGGGGTGACACTGAACTCCAATTGGCCCAAGGATAACAATACGATAAGTGATTTTATGTGTTTATTTTTTTCAGTAATATGGGAACTAACCACATCTATGTATCTTAGTGAGGATGGAATGAGCAAAACATACATGCATGTTTCTCTGTATTATAAAATATTTAAAAATTCTATATGTGTATGTTAAATAAACATAATAATGATAATTTATTATATCAACTGTTAAAAATGAAATTCCACTTAGTAAATTTGAATATCTAGTTGGTTTTAATTAAGGGATTCATGAATGTGGCAGCATCTCATCAGTAACCACACAAGACTTCACTTCTTTAAAATGACTTTTTCTCTTCTGTTCTTGATTCAAACTGACCTTGCTCACTTACTTCTTTTCTTCCTTATCCTTCTGCATACTGCACAACCACTCCCTTAATCAGTAAACCCTGAGGGTCAGCATCAAACAGTCTTAGGAACAAAGCGCCTGGTCTGTGGAGGACAGAAACAGTTTCTGTCAAACTAAGGATAACATCTTGCAGCTGCTCCACACCCGTGAAGGCCCCTGAGATCCTACCAGCATCCCCTTGAAACCAGACAGAAGGAAGTCATGATTGACATCAGGACCTGACACAATAATCAACTACTTAGCCTTGAGCAATCAGTAGAGCCCACAGCCTCAACTCTCTTAGCTACTGTGACTAATGAGTTTTCCCCTATATAACCTATCCTCTAGAGACTATAGGGGAGCCAGGTCTTTGAAAACTAGCTCACTTGAGTCTCCAGGCTTGGTGCCATTTTCTCAGATAAACTTCTGATTTCTTTGCTGCAAACTCCTGTGCATGTCCCTTTTTGGCTTTGACACATGCAGGTATAAAGAACTTTTTGGTAACATATCAAGCAATCAGAAAGGTGTTCCTGAGTTGTAAAAAATGGAAGGTTTTTATAGGATGAAGGATGGGACAGGGGAATTTTAGCAGAAGATGCCCTTGGGTCAGGACATCTTTTCTTTGAGGGAAGAAGAGGGGAAGGGTTTTTTATTATGCAGCTTGCCTCATCTTTCTGTGGGGAAGGGAGAAGGCCCCTGTAGCAGACTACCTTATTGGTGCTTGACCAGAAAGTTCCATTATGGTTGATTTAAGATTATATTTCTGGCAGAGGTCAAAACTGTAATTAGAGCAGGTATTAAATCTAAGTTTTGTATCACGGACTTTTAGCATGAATGATGCTATTTTCAACATGTGATTATTTCTTCTACAACACATCACCAATCAATCTACCATCTACTTTAATAACTAGAACATTAACAATGAAGTTTCTTATTGCAACATCTGTAGTGAATATTGTATTTTGCGTTTTTTTGCTTTTTAAAATTTTTGTTTTATATAACTTCATGAGAATATATAGCTTTACTTCTTTAAGTTTTAAAATAATAAATTTTAGTAGTAGTATTCTGTGCTTTTTTAACTTAACATTACTGTCCTAATATTTGGTAATGTGTTGGGCATCTGTAAAATGGATAGTATTAATATTTTAACAATATTCAATTTTCCAGTCCATAAACATAGGCTTTTATTTTATTTGTTATTTCAGTGTTATTTTGTAATTTTTAAGATACAAGGCTGTGCCTGCTAGGTTAGATTTATTTCTGAGTATAGATAGTCTCCAGCATATGATGGTTCCACTGAAGATTTTTTGACTTTACGATGCTGCAAAAGCAATGCTCATGCAGTAGAAATAGTACTTCCAATTTTGTTTTTTTTCTCCAGCTAATGATGTGTAGTATAATACTCTCTTGAGATTCTGGGCAGCTGCAAGGAGCTGCAGCTCCCAGCCAGGCAAGCTATCACAAGGGTAAATAGCTGATACTCTACAGTGTACTGACTATGTTGCTGGTGTTTTTGGATATTGTATTTTGTGTTTTTGCTTCCTATTAAGTCTACAAAACACTCATCTGTTGCTCCTGCTTCTGGTGAGAAGAAGAGAAAGGTAATTACTCTTGAAATGAAACTTGAATATTTTTTACTTATATCTTCAATTTGTGATGGGTTTATCAGCATGTAACCCTGATAAGTCGAGAAGCATCTATATTCCATTGTTTTTATCGCTATTGTAAATAGAATCGTTTCCTTAAATTCCTTTTTGGTTTGTTCATTGCTTTTGAATAATGTTTTATAATCATAAATAAATATAAATATATCAAATAGTTTTTCTACACTTTTTTTCCTGTGGTCTATTAATGTGATTTATCTTGATCAGTTTTTGAGTTTTAAAGCAGTCTTACCTGGAATAAACCAAGCACTTTTATGATGTATTATGTTTTTTAATATGTACTGGATTCAATTTGCCCATATTTTGTTTAGGAGTTTTACATCTATATTTATGAGCCATTTGTCTGAGTTTTTGTTTCTGCAGTGTCCTCTCATTCATTTATTACATTAATGGAGCTAAAGCTATGTTAGAGTAATAAAATAAATTGTTATTTCTTCGGGATTTTGCATATACCTAGTAGTAATTCTTTCTTTATTGTATTGTTGATAAAGTTATTTGGGCATGGACTTTTTCTTTTTTTTTCTTTTCTTTTGGTAGAGAGAGCAGGTGGAGTTAATACTAATTTAAATTCTTTATGGTTATGGAAATATTCTAAAATTCTATTAGTTTCAATGTTTTTACTTCTAGCATTTTGATATTTTATTTAAATTTTCAAATTTGCTGGCAGTAAGTTGTATATAATAACCTCATGTTATTTTTATTTCTGCATATCACATATGCAGTTTTTTTGTGATACTTCTAATCAACATATAATGTCAAAAAGCCAGGTTATTTTTTTAATGATCAAAAATGTCTTAATATTTTCATGTGATTTTTGAAAGTGTCTAATTTTGTGACTTCCAAAGTACTTGCCTTTAATGCTGAAAATAGCAGGATTCTGGAGTGGTAATGAAAAAGTTTTAGGAGATTACAAAATAGAATTTATAGTATGCCATTTTAATTAGCATGAAATAAGAATATCACTGTTTCATTCTTCAATATTATTTGGAAATCAATCTGAAGTTCTCAAATATGAGAGCAATATTATTTGGAAATCAATCTGAAGTTCTCAAATATGAGAGCTTAACAGAAATTAAACCTCACAAATCCTTTGTTAAGGTGCCTTTAATTTGGTCATTAGTGTTGGCATAATGTTTCCATGAGCAACAAATTTAGTATTACTTCTAATGAGAAATTATGTGAATTCAGAAATAATTATGTCAGATTTTAATGAATTACAACTTATCAGTGAAAACTAAAGTAATATAAAACAAAATAATTTTCATCAGCAACAAAGATGAGCTGGATAATGTGCACAAATACAGTAAATCAAATTTAAGAATGAATTTTAGAATTGGTAACTAATATTTAAAATTCTATATAATGGGTCTTTGCATTTTTATTATTTCTTCTTATTAGTAATAAATTGTTCACTTGGTTCTGAAATAATGTCAATTTTTGGTTGTCAGTAAACTTTTCATTTATGTCACTTTTAAAGAAAGAATATACTTTTTCATTTAAAAGTTTGTAAGAGATTTTTTGTATATATACTCTCATTCTTGAAATAAATATAATTTATTTTATCTCAAGTGAAGAAAGATCTTACCTTAAATTTTGGCAATGCGGAGGCTTTTATAAGCCCCCTTAAACAGTGTACATAGTCAAATTAACTTTTCCTAAATTCTCTTCTCTTCTGTGGTCTTTTACATACTTGAGAGGAGTAAGTATTCCAATAATCTGAACAGATAATTTAGACAATACCTAATGCTACATAATAACTTCAAGAGGCTAAGGAACAGAAAGATCTCAGTTCTCCATACCTTGCTACCTAAATTTTGTCTGCTTATTTCTTTCTTTTTTCTGGCTAAGAATCCAAATCTGTTATATAATCTTTGTATTCTTTATACTGATAGTTTAGTAATAAATTTTGATTTTCTCTAATGGAAGAGATATTAAGAAAAAAAACACTATAACTATCTTTTTAAATTGAGCCTTGAGATACTTCTGGTGAAATTGGAGGTTTCACTGCATATTGTCCTGAAATAAGTATATAATGATGATTCTCAGAATCTCTCAGGTCATGGCAACTTTAGTGCTTCAGTATTTTGTTGTTGTTGTTTACATTGCTAGTTAAGAATCAAATAAAAATAAACAAAAAGCTAATAGTTCATTTATTAAGAAGTTAGATCCAAACAAGTTAAGAGTTGTAATTTACCTGATCCCCAATAGATGTTACTTTGTTTTCCTTGAAATTTTAAAATATCCCACAGTGCCCTGTTAGTTCATTGTGGTATTCCAGGACACTTTGGCACACAGTTTGGGAACTGCAGTGTTAAAAGTTATAAACTGAATGAGAATGATAACAAGGACAAAAGTTCTTTTGGAATGTTTATTGGTCCCTAGAGAGAATCTTTTTTTCCCATTAGGCAACAACCTTTTTGCCCTATGCCATAACTTTGTTATCTACAGTTTCCTTTAGTGAGGTGAATGAGAAATTTATTACTGTATGTAATAGCTAGGAATATAGTAATGACTTCAATCAGGGTTATTTTTAAACTACTTACCTTTAGAAGAAAGTAAAAATACTTAAAAAAAAGGTAGTCGTTTTAGTTTAATTAGCAGAGAATAATAAAATGATTTGATAGTGCCACACAGTTTTGTGTAACTATAAGTAGTGCTTTAAATCTGACTGCAGAACATGACTGTTGCAATCTAGTCTTTATGTAGCTTCCCTGCTGAAGATTTAATTTATTTGGCCTCTTGAGGAACACATTTGGCATTGTAATATGTTTTGCTTCCAGGTTCTATCTCTAAGGATGATTTGACAAAATTGCACATAAATTTATTTTTAGAGCAAACTATTTTCCTTTTAGGGAACTATCTATATTCATCTCACAGAGATGGAGAGTAATACAAAAGTCAAATGTAGATATTCAGCAAGTGAGAGCTTCATAGATTTTATACATGTGGTCACTTTATTTGTAATTCTATTAATCACTATTCTATGAAACAAGGAATTTGAGGAACCACAATGAGGAAATAAAATATGAGGATTTATATCAAAGAAACATTTAAATATCTACCATTAAACATCTGTGTGATGAATCATTGAAAAATATACAAACCATAAAGCTTCGATATACTAAACCGGGGAGGATTTGTTTTCTTGATATCTTACTCCCATTGGCAATTTCTCTTGAATACTTTGTGATTTTTATTTCTTATTGAAATATAAAGAATTAATTAAGCAGATTCATAGAGCAAAATTGTATTAAGAGATGCATTGGGTTTCAATGTGACCTTATCGAGTGAGGTGAGCCATTCATTAATTCAGATAATAGAGTTTATAATAATCTTTTGCGTATGCTATTGTTGAGCATAACCACTTATTCTTATTCACATAGACTTATTGAGATAATATCATTTCATTAATTTTTGTGCTGAACCTTAAATCCTCATAGGAGTAATTCTGAAAGTTTTAGATTTTATTGATTTTCAACTATTTGTATATTATCTTCATATATGCTTGAATAATTCATATGCAATTGAAACTTTCATTTTCAATATGCTCCTGAAACAAATCAATTAATGAATACTCATATCTATTAACCATATTAAATAAGTTACGTAAATGCACAGTGCTTAGTATGTAGAGGGCATTCAAATGTGCTAAGTGCCTTTCCTGTCTTAATTTTAAGTAATTTCATGTCTACTACTTTTTGTGTAATTGTTCTCCCCACTGCTGCCTCAATCTTTATAAACTGTTTTCCATTTAGTAGGCAGGAAAAAGTTTCTAAACATAAACTAGATTGTTATTCCACCCCTTAAAATATTCTAGTACTCTCCATCGGTTACAATGGAAAAAAAAAAATATATATATATATCATTCAAGAACCTACAAGGCCTTCCCTGATCTAGCCTCATCTCTCCTACAATTTCATGTGCCTAACCACGAGCCCTTTTGCTAGCTCTCCTCCAATATCAACAGACTTCTGTAATTTAGGATCAATTTAGGCTCAGTTTCAACTCAGGCCATGTTTTAGTGTTTTACCTCTGCCTGGACTGCTCTTCTTTGAGATATCCATGTGACTCTAGTGTCACTTTGTGTATCTGCTAAAATATCTCTTTGTTTAAGGCATCTTCAGTGACTCATTGATTTAATATAACTCTAATCATAACTTTCTCTTCCCTTCCCTTCAAAAGGCTTGTCATTGCTTGATAATTATATCATACATTTATTTGTATATTTTTATGTTCTATTTTTTCTGCACTAGAATTTTGGCAACTTTACTATTGAATATCCAAAAATGACACTTTAAGAATGATATAGAGATATACTAAAATAACTAGAAGTATATATTTTTGAAATTCTAGTTAATTGACAAAAATTTAATAAACAATATAATAAAGATATTGTTCAATCTATAAAATAGTTGTATTAAAAAATTTCTAAACTACATTTTATTCTGAAAATAAAAATGCTATATACGCATGAATATCAACACCGAAAATTTTCTTTCTATGTTATTTGAAGATTAAAAATAGTATGAGGAGTAAGTTAATTTAGTACATATTTTAATACTTTAATTAATTCCATAGTATTATCTTACTCTAATATAATGTTAGTATATTATAGAATTCTTCCCGTTGAAATAATTTCAAAGCAAACTTTACAAAATTTCAGACTTAACTCTTCTCCATTTGTACTTACTCTTATTTCATTCGTTTGATTTTTCTTTTGCTTTTGTAAGCATTTTAATGTTTTTCTGGATGCAAGCTATGCTTATAATATTTTTAATTTGCCAAATTTATGAGCTTTCTAAAGCTAAATTGCAAAGTTCTATTCGTGACATGTCTTCATTATAAAGACATTTAATTAATTTTAAGAAGTGCAAAAAATAATTAGAAGACTTTACTACAAATTTAGTACCAGTGAACTATACTTAGGTTTGTTTAAAGTTTGTTCTCTGAAGTTTTATAAATTTTAAGAATATAGGTTCTGATGGATAGCAAAGAACAAAAATATGTATTGTTATTTCCAGCATTTTTTTTCTTTCAAAAGGAGAAAAAATATCAGCCTTGTGAAAATTATTTGGTTTTATCATTTTGACTGTGAGTAAAATATACAGAATGATATACAAAATAACATATTTGTACATTTTTACAACTACAGCTTTTTGGGAAATGCAATTTAGAATTATATGTATATCACAACTAGTTAAGATTTCTTAATTTAGGACTTAGGTAATAATAGTTTAATTACCAGATTAGTGCTACCTTACAATTTGTATTATTAATACAAAATAATTTATGGTTATTTATAACTGAATTTACAATAACAGTCACAATGATGTCAAATATTTTACCTTTTATAGAAAAAATTAGCAAGAACTTTATTTATATTTACTGACACATATAATTAATGATTTATATAATAAGGAACTGCAATTATTAAAATAGTAGGGAAATGTCTTTTGCTAAGAGAGTTTTCACACACGAACTAGAAAACTTGGAAGCAGAAATAAGTAAATTTAATTTAGAAGAACAATTACTTTTTATATGAAAATTTATGCTGAACAGTGATATAGAAATGAAATTTCTGCAGCTACATGTGTTAAATCATTGTCTTTAGGTAAAGTCTTCTTAACATTTTTTAAATAGATACTGATTTTTCTTCAGCAGATTTGTGTCTTCTAATGTTCCCATGGTCAATAATATCATTATAGCCCCCATAGGTGATGGTAAATGTGAACAAATATGTTGTTGCCTGTTCTCTTAGTTTATGTTACTAAAAAGCGTACCTGAGGCAGAATTCATGCAGTAAAAATTTTCTGGGTCATGCAATCCTATGGATTTATGGAGGAGGAAGCATCAAAGCGAGGTGGAGAAGAGGGCAAAGCAAATATAAGGAGCTACATTGCTGAGCAGGTTATAACTTTAGGACACGCAATTTCTCTGTTTTGTCAGGCATCATTAGAGAGGTTGCTTCTCTAGACTCTTTTGGGGAAATCAGGGAGGAACATTATCTGGGTAATGTGTCATCCACTCTCAGTGTTCAGCCCATTGAGTGTTAACCCCCTTGAACCTATAGTGGCTGTTGAGGAACCTGCACTGTATATTTCAGTGACAATCAGAAACCCAGTGGGAGAAAAGGAAGGGGCTCTCAGTGTAGGTTAGAAGTGAGGAACTGATAGGAATATTTAGTGAGCCTCCCATTCTTTTGAAATGGAGGTTAGCACAGGATGGTAACATTGCCAACCATTAGACACCACTCCACTCAGAAAGGAAGACCAAGGAGCAGAGATGGAGTAGTGCATAAACTGGATGTATTACAGTCTATCCCATGTGCAACTCAAATATGCTCATACTCTGCTAAGACATTCAGTACTCACCTTCAGTTCTTCTCTGAGATCAAGAGTGAAAGTCTAATCTCTCAATGCTATTGCTAGTTGCCATATCCTTAAACAAAACAACCAACATGCAAACAAATTTTAAGAAGTATTATGAAAGGAAGCTGTAGCTGTTCACCTTCAACTATAATCTGGATTTTTGCTCATAGGTTGACTCAATCTGTGATCTTTAAAGTTTTTGATGCCTATATTACTTTTAGTTTATGGATTTGTGTTTTATACAGTTGACATTTCAGTTATCACTGGTTTCAAAAACACCAAAAGATATCCCAGTGAATCCATTGGGTTCCAGAAATATTTCTTTTTAATTTTATTGTATCAGCTGTATCTTCTCATGTTATGAGGGGTCTTTTTGTTTTGTTTTCTTCTGCTATTTTTAACTGATAAGAATTACTTGCCTAAAAAATAGCTTATAATATGTTCAATAAATGTTTATTAAAAAAGTAAAGGAATAAGTTAATTCTGATTTTTTTAACTTTAGTATGCCTTAGAATAGTTGTTACTCCATAATATTATATATTATAATATAATGGATTCTTTTTTGTCTTTCTCCCTTCCACTAAAGTATAAAACACACACAGATTTGTTTATTTTGTCAAAGCATTATCCCCAGCACCTATAAATGTGCCTGGTTAAACAAATCTTTGTTGACTTAATAGTAAATGGGCCATGTTTTTATATTCCCTGACTATATCACCAAGTAATTTCTAGTGTAGCACATGTATGTCCAATGAAGAAGTTGTGATATAAAATGAATGCATTAATTCTAAATAGCATTTGGACCAGAGGTGGTTTCTCTCAGCATTACTTTAGTCTTCTAGCAGATGGAATTGAGCTGAACCTAAAATAATGGCTTTGGCTTTTTAATTTCTCAGGAAGTTGCAAAGAAAAATTCCAATCATTTATCAATGTGAAAGACTGGAAGGGCTCATTTCTTTTATTTATATACAGTTTTTATTTCTAATCCTATCAATTTATGATTTGGGGTTTCGTGATTGCTGGTACCTTATTTCTTTGGGGAAAAAAATAAAATAAAACCAGAATCTTATGAAGTGACACGGGAAGACAGGAGACAACTTTGTTAGCTTAACTTTGCCTTACAGTTAGAATTTTTAAAAATGCTATTGTGCTTTATTATATGCACATCTGGAAGAGAAAATCTGGCAAGAGTAGGGCTCTAGACAGTTTTATTTATCATTACTTAGAAGATGAATAAGGAGTTAATTTTTACTTTTGACATTATGTTGAGATTTTGAATATTTTCTCTGTGAGTTCAGTTGGAAGAAGTCTAATCTCATGGTATCATTTGAGGACAGCTCTATGAATATTTGTGACAAATGAATCTTTTATTTGCCTTGAAAATTATGATTCAATTTGATGAAATGAAAAAAATATGGATAATATTTAATCACTACTGTCATATAAGAGCTAAGCTGTCAGCAGGATGCCATGACACCTAGAGTTAGTCACTTCCAGCTGAGAGAGGATCCAATCAGCTTCTAATAGCTTAGGAATCTGTGACATGATATTCTGCCTCATTTAATAGACTTGTTGTGTTTCATGTTCTATATGGAATTCTACATTTGCAACTAGCCAACATAATTTTTTGAGTATTTTAATGCTACTCTTTATACATCCACTTTTAAAAAAATGAAATCAGAATTATATTGCCAAATTTTTAAAAGGGCTTAATTACTTTTAATAGGAACATAACTTCAACCATGAAGTTTAATGAGATTTTTGTTAAATAAGTCAATATGTAAATGTTTACAGATTCTATATGCCCAGTTTTGTTCTGCGTAGTGTCAAGTTATCAGTAATAATGGTTCCTGTGCTTGATCCTTGAGGCATTTTCTCTTTAGGTGGGGAGAGAAAACAAACAGGAGAGGAAAAACTATATAACAATACAGAGTAACACATAGAACATTCTTATTTTGTGAATGTATGTGGCAGACAATATGGACTGTAGCATTTATTTTAAATATAATGATTAAATAAAGAAAACTTATTTTACTTTTTTTCTCTTTATTGTCCAGGAACATTTTGATATCCTTCCATTTTATTTTAAAATTGTATTTCCATTATTACCTTTTTCTTAGCAAGGTCTAGACTTTAATTCATTTAATCATGAATTTTTTTTTCAGTTAACTATCTATCTTAAAAAAGTTTTTCTTACTCTGTATTTTTCTATAGTTTCAATCAAAATATAGAAAAATATGCCTATTAACTCTGTATATGTCATAAATAGTGATTTTTTACATTTGATAACAAGCTGAAATGTAAAACTAACAGGCAATTATCAGAGATTAACAAGTATAAATTTAACAGGTCTTAGGGTAGCTTTGTATTTGTTTACAAAATATCAACTTCACAAGTAAATAAAGGGAAATTTTTTTTAATGGTAGTATTGTTAAAAAGAATTAAACCTATGACCTGATGTTATATTCAATCTGAGACAATATTACATTGTGGCCAATAAAAGATATATAATAAAAATTGAAAAAAAAGAATTTATTATAATCAGAATGAAAACTCTCCTTTACTGTAGACTGGATATCTTATACTATATTATACCCCAAAATTCTTAAGTTTGAATATAGACACCCTACTTTCAAAAAACATAGTAAAATAGGGTCATTTGTATGGTGATTTAATACAGAATCATAAAATGGAGGAAATATTGGCATACAACTTGGAAAAGAAAAAGTACAGAATGTTAAGCTCTGAACTAGGATTGCAGACTAGAGTAAGAGCAAGAAATGTTCAAAGAATGAGTTGACTATTCAAAGAAAAGATGAAGGGAGTGAGCCCCTGGGATTTTCAAGCATGTGCTACAACCAAATACCAGATCTATTGTGGAAGAGATTTAAGCAGTGTTAATTGGTTAAAATAAATGTCTTTAGATACTTTGCAATTATGAAATTTCAGTGATTCTATCTTGGATTTAATGTATATCCCTTTTGTTGCTGTCTAGCCACAATGAAGCTGTTGATTCTGGTTATCAAAATTTTAGTACTTTTTCATCTTTAATTTATTTTTTATTATTTTTACATGACGCTGTCAAACTTTTTTAAAACTGTGATTTCATAATAGGAAATTAATATTCTCTATTCCAAATCTTCCTTATTGATTATATTAAGTTCACATTTTATATAATGTATATTACATACATTATATACATTAATATATGTATCATATGCATTAATGAACATGATACAAATTTTAATACTTTTTAATTTTAATTTTCACTTTCTTTCATAACATTAACACTTGAGTCATGCTAGACTTTCTAATCACTGATCTTAAAATTGACATTTTTAATTCTTATTCCTCCTCCCAATACCCTTTAACCCCATCCATCCTTTAAGTCTAATCTCAAGTTAAAAATTTCCAGAAAATCTTTGGTGATACTAATGGACACTAAATATTTTTTTCTCAATTCTGAATCTCTACTATACTTACTGAAGTATCATTATCTTCCTATTTACTTTCATGTGGGGACCCATAAATAAATTATCCCAGAACTTGACATCAAGTTTTATTGACAGCTAAATTGAAATAAATTTTAAAGTACATTTTATGCATTTTAAAAATAATGGTATAAACAATGGTTTATTTCCTTGAACTTACCTGCATAACCATGCTGGGAAATAGGGGCATTAAACATATTCTTTTACTCATTAATTAAGTGGATTGCCTTGTAATTCTCCAGCTTTGACTTTCTGACCCTATTTTCTACTTAGAAATTAAACATACCACTTTGAAGTGTGATGACATCCCAACATCTATTAACAGATATCTCTATAGTGGGGCTCTACCTGCCACTGGTTTCTGCTGGAATGTAGTGATGGTAGATAAATCTGCAATCCAATCCTGGTTCATCCTAGTTCCTTCAGATGCTCCACCTTGAGAAAATTGATTATCAATGGATAATGGTTAATTGTTCGTCACCCACAAGTGTGAGAGTTGATGTCCAGATTCACATGAAAGAGAAATGTTTTGTGTTTGTTTTGATAAAATAAACCTGGCAACATAGGGTCACCACTACTAGGTAATCTTTGACAGATTTGTAGCATTATTTCAAACATATGTGCCTGTTGTTTCACTCTTGAAAGGAGACGACCTAATGTTATTTGATGTCATCCAGACATCCTGTACTGCTCTTGCTTCTGCAGAGTATTTCTTTCGGTGGCAAACACACAATAGAATATACAGATGTTAAATGATAACATACACCTGAAAACTATATAATTCTATTAACCCATGTTACCCCAATAAACAATTAAAAATGAAAAAAAAATAAAGAATAGACCTGTTCAGAATTTTGGTTACTGGTAATTAAAGGACTAAGTTATGAGTATAGTCATATTGTATCAGTTGGCTATGGCCAGAAAAAACCACACAGTTTTATTGACATGCAAAACAAGTATTTATTTTTTATTCACCATTGGCAACTGGAACAGTTCATCCAGCCCCGGCTTGGTTGGATAGCTCTACTTCAAAATGTGGGTTCTGCTGAGTTTGACTGGAGAGACTTGGCTTCCACCTAAGTTCATTATACCTGAAGGGATAGAAGCTACACTAAGGTACCTTTTCTTATAATGCTTCAATCTTTCTCTTTTGTCGTCAGACTAAAAGGACTAAATCTTAAAAATACTAACTAGAGTGCAAAAATAAATTTGCAAAAGCAACTCTGTGAATCTCCTAAAAAGCACTGAATTTAAGACTTTAAGTGTGCGAATTATATCTCAATAAAGCTATTTTTTAAAATAAAAAAAAGATCAAAGTTTAAATATAGGAAAGGGAAGTGGGAAGGATTTACAAAGTTGATCTTACATGTGAGTTCTTCCAGGGGCCTAGGATAAGATACAGACACATTTAGTAGTCTGTCATTTTCTAACTTAAATAAAAGTTCTTTGAGGAACTCATTGGGTCTCTTAGTTAAAGGAGCTGCTTAGGACCTATTTGGAATGTAAACGTTCCATTGAATACCTGTTTAAAGAGCCTATTGTGTATTCTAGAAAGGAAATTATCTTGGTCACTGTCAATAATGTCTGATACTCCAAAGGTGACCTGGTGAGTCCTTGTGTTGTGGCCTTCTATACGTAGAGACATGTATAACTTTGATTCTGAATACCTGTGAAGCAAGAGACTCTTGGAACTTTTTTACCTTAAATGGTACAACTCTTAGGCAATGGCCTAAAAGTTTGTAAAAATGCAGATTGAGACATTTGCTGACATCCACTGTTAACATGACTGCCTGTAGTTTGGCCAAGTACACCAATCCTTGGGTTCTGTTTCCTATTAGGGCAGGAGTGAAAAATATCAAAAGGTCCTTTCAGGCAGGATCACTTATGATATCTATACACTCTACACTCTCGGTTCTCCAGAGAGCCAAGGGGTCTGAAACAGGGGTGACTGTCAAGAGAGTCCAGGAGGCATGAGAGAAGTTTGCTAAGTCCTCCACAGTGAAGGAGTTTCTGAGGGTATTGAAGTGAGTACCTATTGATTTTAGTTTGAAGAGATTATAGACCCCCCCTTTTTTAGAAAGGGGCTCCATTTAAGGTAAACTGGTTTATATGTAGTTACATCAGTGAGATTAAGTAAAATTTGTAAATGAGAAATATGTTGCCTCCAGAATCTAAGAGGTACTAAAAGATATCAGATGTATGTCCTTCATCAATGAGTGTGTCAAACAAAACTTTTTGGAAGAGAATGTCATCAATGTAATGTCATTCATACCTGTGCTCCTGGAGAAAGGAGAATATAATTAATAATTTAAATGCAAAAGTTGTATGTAATGGCAAAGCTACTCCATAGATAATCTAGTAAAAGAATAATTTGCCCCTTCAGAAGTGAAGGCAAACTGCAGAGGCTGTTGAAAAAGTCACTAGAGATAAGTTAATAACCAAATCTATAATAGCAAAAATATTTACCAGTTGCCGATTGGATGGAGCTAGTAATTTTAATAATAATATTGGGTGGTAGATGTGAGACTTTAGTGGATAGGGCCGCATCCACAAAGTTGTAGTAGTACTCCATGAGGTACCATTTGTTCTTTTAAGGTTTAAGAACACATAAAATTAGGCTGTCAAGTGGAGAAGCTGTGGGGACAATCATCCATTTATTAATTAGATCTTATATAATGTTTCAATCCTGAAAGGCCATATTTTAATTTATATTTGTCCATATTAACTATTCTAAGTGGTAATCCATAGAGTCCCATTTTATCAAGCCATTTTGTAAGTGCTAAAGACTTAATTTAATTTTAATTTTTCACTCATTGAGTCTGAGTATTTATGGGATATTTTAGAGTAAGGGGCACAATGACTAAAATTTTGGAAAGGTTATATAGTGAAACATACTAATATTTACTCTCTTTTATATTTAGTAATGCTCCTAAAGTTATGGAGGGTACCAGGCTTAAATTAGTGGCATCTGTAGGTATAACTATAACTTGAGTCTATGATATTTTGCCAATTGTTATATTTTAGAAAATGTTAAAATTAATTCTAAGCCTATGTTGTAGAGGCACAGAAGCCAATTAGCCCCTCTTTTTTCTTTCTGTTACATAAGTTCTTTAATAAATTTTGTATTTCTAATTGGGTCAAACTGTGGACCGGATTTTTCAAGTTAATATATTTGTGTATATTACTTCCCCCCATATCAAGGTTTCATTCTTAACATCCAGGTTTTTTGTTCTTTTTTTGTTTTATTTTGGGTTTCTAGTTGCCCGAAGCCCCAACTTTTAGTTTCTGTCTGTGTCTGATAACTCTTGGGTTTCTAAGTGGTTATAGGAAAGTGGGGGTGGCTTACCTTATAGGCAGCCCTCTCTAGTTCCAATGCTTCTCAGTCTATCATGGAAAAATTAGTATCTGCACTGAGAGAGCTCTAACAGCCTACCCTTGGGAGGATGTAGCTAGCTAGCTTCCTTATCTGAAGTATCAAACCCTTTACACATTGATTTGCAGGAACACTTACTAAGGCTCATGCGTACTAGCTAGGAGTTTTGTATTTTTTAATTAATTGTATAACTTCAGTAGTTGTAGGCAGGGAAATGAGGGGTGCAGTGATGAGATATTTGTTACCTTGCCCCAGAGGCCTCTTTTACTTTTAATATAGGGCTACTGATCTCCAAGATTGCATCCTACCATACACCTGACAATCTGGAGAGTACGAATTCCACTGGCAACAGCATTAAGTTATTCTGCAGCAAAGAGGACACATAGGCCGCTATCCTCACTTGAGCCACATTTACAACAGTGAGATGATAGAGTGTTTTATCTTTACCACTGGGGAAGGTAACATCATCTTCCTCTGTTGGGGTCATCTGAAACTCACAGAGAAACCATGATTCTGATCCAAGTAATAACGAAACACAAACTCTGAGAAGCGATGGATCCCTGAAAGGTGTCTTTGCCAAACACAGAAGATTGTAGACTGTGACCAGAAACACACTGGAATGCTGTCCACAGAAAGCAGGGCTTAGGTGAACTGTATCACTCCTAGGGTGGGCCCTTACCAGTATCCCCATCTAGCCTCCTGAGTTTATCCAGTCAGTACTATTTATTTTGCATATTCTGATGCCAAGCACATTTAGGTAAAGAGAAACAAGGCAATTTACTGACCCACTCAGCAGCAGATAACAGAGTTAAAGTGCAAGCTAACCAACAGGGGGCAGTTCTGTTTTAAACCTTGTTGAGTGTTCTGAAACCACTTTGTAAACCAAGAGCAGTCTGTCTCCCTACGAAATTATCAAAGAGCCAGGGGTGATGGCCATGCTATCCTGCTCACAGCACCAATTGTTTTATAAAATTGAAAATTTTTTTTGATTGAAGGACAAAGACACTATATAGATGAAAGCCAGAACTCTGTTATTTACAGCTCTGACCAAAAAAAAAAGCTGTCAGGCAAGCCCACACAGGGTGTTGCACTCCAGACAGGGTAACGGCAAGGTGGAGCTGTAGGAGGCAATTTATGTACAAATAGTGGGGTAGATTTAGCTAGGTTTCCAAGACTCCTTGAGGACTGGCTTATTTGAGAAACTTCCTGTGCTTTGGGGCATAATGGATATCTCTAGTTGTCTGGTGACTAGCCCTGAGTTGATTAGGGCCAAGCATAGTGGCCCTCCTTGAGTGTGAAAGCACAAAAAGGAAGTGGTTAATCAGCTACTCAAGAAGGGAAACTGATTGGTCTCTAGTCAAAACCAAAAAAAACTAGATCAAGAAAGCATTAAAGAAACAAACAAATAAAAAAAACCCTTAGGTAGGGGTAGGAACTAAGATTTGGAGCCAATAAATCAAGCTGTTAAACACAAATGCCATTACTTCTAAGGTTCTTTATATCTGATACATTATGATCTAGGCTGATTTGTGTGCATGTGTGCATGTGTGTGTGCATGTAAAATTTATCAATTATTGACTCACTACTATGAAACAGGAACTAATGAGATACTGAGGTAAAAATGATGACTGCATCGCATTGAGATCTTGTTTTACATAGCTCTTTTGAACATATTTTGATCATTAAATCTTGCATATTCTTTCAAATGAATAACAGATTTTAAATATACATATTAAAAATGATAGCTAAGTTGACAGCAGTAATATGCTCTAATGATTACATTCTTTTTTGCCATTTTATTCCATTTTTACTTATTAAATTACTATATTCAGTTCTTCACCCCACACAAGTATAATCCTGGGAGACTTGCAACAAGATTGATATGTTCTTGTAATTTGATAAAGTTCTACATTTTTGGCAACCGTTTGGACAAATATATACTTCTGTAATTTACAATGAACCACTTAATATAAATTTGTTTATATTTGCTATAATAAATAAAATACTAAAATAGATTTATTGTTATCCTTTTCAATTATTAATTTTTACTTTATTGCTTTTTTAGATTACATTAAAATTCTAGTCATTTACTGAGCATAGTTTAAGACTGAATCATTAAATGTATCTATGTTTATCATTAAAAACACATGAAGTTTACAAAATGGTTATATATTTTTGAAGTAGGAAGCATGGGAAAAGACAGTCTTTACTTGCTTTTTCATATTTTGTTTCACCATGAACCAGGAGCCATAAATTTCCTCAACTCTACCAAAGACAAAATATTATAGGTCTATTTAAGATCATAATTACTAGTAGTTTTGGCAGGTACTCTAATTGATCCATTAGTTCTCAATATATTACCTATCATCTAATTTTCCATTTTTAAATAAAATGTTAATTTGAATGTTTTTCAGCCCCAATGAAGCATTTATATTTTACTATAAAGAAGAAAAATGATGATATATTTTGGAATTCTAGTTACTTTTCACTACCTAGAATGAAGAAAACTTGCAAAAGTCAATATAGTAAAAGAGATAATGGTGACTCCAGCATCTCCCTTAAAGGAAAGACTTGAACACAGTTGATGTCCTTGAAGCTTCTTCACGGTCTTTCTCAAGTACAGAGAACCAGCTTGCACCAGGTCACAGACATCTTTGAGCAGCTCCATTTTGTAAATGAATGAGACAGGCTATAAAGGCCTTGCCTTTGTGCACATTCCCATAGGCAGTGCTCACTTCATAACCCCCTGCTTGCTTTTTAAGGCTTTGTCAGACCTGTATCTCAGCCCAGCTTTTTCTGATACTGCTTTCTGATTTCTCTATTCACATATGGAGGATACCTAATAAATATTATTCACTTCAGACTGCCTCTGCTCCCAGAGGGCACAATCTGTGACAGATATAAAGGAAATTCCAGAGACAATGATTATAGTCCCAATTTATATCTTATTCCAATTATTAACAATTTCAGGAAACCAGTGGGTCAGAGTATTTTCACTAGAAACAAATATGTAGAGTTCCCATTGAACCATTGGCTCTCATCAGAATTAATTTGAGTCTCTAAAGTCTCTGATAAACCAGAAAATTTATCCATGGGCCTTCATTCATAAATTCATTTATTCATTAACTCATTTATTTGTTTATGTAAACATTTACATATTATTCCCTATAATATGCTTGCTGTCCTGTTAGGTGTAGGGATACAGAGATAAGTTCTTGATCTTTTTCATCAAGATATTGAACGATGAGAGAAATTTTAAAACAGTATATATATATATATATATATATATATATATATATATATATATATATATATATTAGTTTATTTAATGGGATTTGTAAAAATTGCCACAAACTTAGTGGCTTAAAACAACAAAAATTTATTGTCTTACAATTCTGGAAGTTAGAAGTCAAAATCTGTGTCACTGGGCTAAAGTTAAGGATTTTATAGGGTATATTCCTTTCAAAAAGTTCTAATAGGAGAATTTATTTGTTTCCCTTCTTCAGTATCCAGTGGTTGTCTATAATTCTTGGTTTGTGGCCCCTTCCTCATATTTCTCCGATGTTTATCTTCCTTTGTCACATCTTCTACTACTTACTCTGGTCCTCTTGCCTTTTTGTTCATGAAGACATTTTGATTATGTTGGGCCCAACTAGATAATCTAAAATAATGTCAAATCAAGATCCTTAGTTTAATCACACTTACAATGTCCCTTTTACCATATAAGGTAAAATTTGCAGGTTCTGGGGATTAGCACAGTGACACTTTTTTCTAAAGGTACCAAATGGAAATATCCTAATGATACCCAGAGTATCCTAAGATATTGTGGAGAGCACCATATGTTGGGTCAATAAAGACTTTGTAGAAACATAATTTACAAGTGGAATTTTGAAAGATTATTGAAAGTTAGCTAGTAAAGTTTAGAGCAGTGGTGAGGTAGATCCTCTAGGATGACAGAGTAGCTCATGCTAAGACATAAGGCTACAGGAAATACAAGTGCTCTAGGAATATAAATATTGGCACTTTTTAGTGACAAGCACACATTTTTCTTATATTTTGATATTTTTGAAAATAAAAATTCTTATAATTACTGAGCATATTTAATGCAGTTATTTTCCCCCTTATATTCAATTATTAAAAGATTGTAATGAGTATTTAAAAATATAGATAAAAATGTGTTTTGATTAATTTGGTTTATAGGTTGTTACAAAAATGAGAAGTGAGCCTGAGGAACAAAGCATGTGTCAAATTTACTGTAGGCTCTAACCATGATAATGAGTTTGTAAACCATAATGAAAATCATGAGTCTTTTTAAGAAGTTATGTGACATAGTCTGAATTTAGTTTTAGAAAGATCACTGTATGTATGGGAGACTAGTTATACTATAGACAAAAGAAAACAGAGGAGTTTTCCACAATCAAATTGACAAATTTTGAAGGCTTTGGGTGAAGGAAGTGGTGGCAATTGATTGATAGAAGGATGTAGAAATGGTCAGTTTTTGTAAATGATTCATTATATATATTGGGAAGTTAAGAGAGAAAATCTTTTTTAGAATAACTCTCTGATTTAGGCAATTAGGAGACGATTGAACTTTTTGCTGAGAAAGGAATTAACAAGCAGGTTTTTTTTTTGGAAGGGAATGAGCGGGGGGATTGATGAGGAATGATATATATGCATTATGTTTAGTTTGTGAGATGTACGTGAAACATATAAATATAAATATTTATTGGCATTTGGACATAATTATCTAAAGCTCAGGAACAGGTTTTTAGATGGAAATACAAATTCAGTAGTCACTGAGTAGTAACTGAAATCTTAGGCAAGGACGAGACAATTGGAAGGATGCCATGGGCATTTCAGTTTGCTTATTTTGGCTGTCCTTAGTTCAGCTTTCTTTTTTGAGCTAGGAGGCACTCCAATTTGCATATTCTTATGAGATGTAGTATCCTCTTTCTCACCATGGTAGTGACAGTGGGACTAACTTTCATTCTCCACCCCTGAAACCAGAGGTTTGGCCATGTTCAGCCAATCAGTTGCTCCCACACAAAATTTTGAATCTGAAGTTGGAGGCACAATGAGGTTTGGTTAGGGTTCATTTAAAGCAAATGGAGGGGTGTTCACTGAATGCAGCACCAAGGCCTAGTGGTAGGGCCAGTGTCCTAATCAGACTGTTTCTATTAAGCATAGTTAATATTGTTTCTTGATCAGCTTTTGTCTTTTTACCTGTTTCTAAAGCCTGGTCTTTAGTTTGCTGTCACTTCTTGAATTCTCAATATTATTCCTCCCCTCCCCCACCTCACCTTCAATCCCACTCCCGCTTCCAAAAATAACAAAACTTTTACTGCTTAGTCTAGATAGATTTGACTTTCCTTTTTACAATCATGTTTGAGTCAAAAAACATATGGAATGAAGAAAGAAATTGGAGGAAGAAGAGTATTTAATAATTATATCAACCTGAGCTTTTTGTTTCACAGTAAGAATTCCTCACATTTAACCTGAAATTTTTACATTGCCACACTCTCTTTAAACAATACAGCCCCAGAGTTAAAGGAACAAGCACTGATAATCTTGGAATTTTTCAAGCTGATTTGAGGAAAAAAATATAACTGACAATACCGATTTTATTGTCTGGGAAAAGGATATATCTCTTTATAAGTTTGCTTTCATTTACACATGCATTAACTTGCAAAAGTGTGTGTTTTATTTGGCTTAATAAAAAATATAGTTTATATATGTATGTGTGTAGAAATACACAAATGCTTAGTATATTAATATTTTCCAATTCTGAAAAGTTATCTATCTTATACATATGGATTAAAGTGATTTTTGTTTTTGATTTTGTTTTTAGTCAGAAAAGAACTTATTCAATAGTATAAAGTGTCCTTGATGGGATAAATGGAACTTATATGCATGTTGCTATCCAGGATACATTTAAAATAGAATTAATCTAGCTCATCTATCACTGATTTTTTTTAATATTACAGAGGTTTGCTTTCAGTATTATAAAAACCAAAACACACTATTTTCATATTTTTAAAAAGTGAAGGCAGTAAGTTTTCCTGAATAAAATGTGAAGTATCTGAAATTGGAATATGAATTATTTTATTTTCATGAAAGGGTCAAAATATTATGAATTTTCAAATTTAATGGATTTTGATGAGATTTTGCCAATAAAAATCTTTCAGGTTATTTATGATAAGTACATAATCTTCCAATCATTTATTTATTTATCTATTATTCTAAAAATTTTGTGTCTTTTATGTGGCAGAAAGGTGAACACTTTATAGACTTTCCCTGTGAAGGGCTCACAATTCGGATAGATGATAGAAATGACCTCAATTATAAAGAGCTATAAGACAAAATAGAGAATGAATGTAAAGTCAGAAAATTAGGAAAACAAACAAGAAATGGTAACATGGTTTTATTAGTCTATAGAGATCCATAAAGTCAAGAATTTTGTCTGTTGAAAAAAGGAGCAGTCTATGAATTTCTCAATATATTTCTACTTTAATTTAAAAATAATAATTCACCTTTACTAGAATTGAAATATATTAGCACAATGGAAGTTTAATGTGAAGAAAAAATTTTAAGAATTATAAAACATTATTCAATCACAAATTTAAATGACCTAAAGAAAAGACAGGTGACCTGGTAGGTAATAATACTTAGGGGAAATATTCCATCAATTTTTAGGTGCCCTTGAATACTCATTCTAATGTTTTTGCCGTGAGCAATAATCTGGAGACTCCATTTTTTTCCTATAAAAACAAGACTGATTTTCTATTGTATAATTCCCATTGCTTTACAATTTCATTACTTGATTTATAATAGATAAGTAATTCTTTTAATTATAGTATACAATGTTCTAGTTACAGTAGCTTTGGGATTACATTAATCACTCATTTACATTTACATATTTAAATGTATCATGCATTACACACAATTCTTAAAAAAAGGCTTTTTTAAATAACCTTTGTTAACTGAGTTATTTTAAAAATGGAGATTCTAATAGCAGCTGCCTAGGTCAAGCATCAAAACATAATATAAAATATACTTATATTACGTGTATACCTAGGACTGAAGCTAATTGCTAATCTTACTATTTTAGATATATTGAGTAGATTTTAAGGAGAAAAATATACATATTTATGTATATATATATATATATGTGAAATATAATTTCATAAATTCATGTATTTTCAGAGTCTACTTAAAATATTCACTATAGTCTATTTTTATATAGACAGCTAAATACTCATATTTCACAGTATTTTACTATCTACTAATTATGCTATTACCAGTTCTTGATTCTATTCAGTTAAATTTAAAAGTAATATAAAACTGTTTAAATAATATTAAAGGATGAAGCACATGAAATTAAGTACTGTGTGTGAATAATATTTATGTGCTTTTTGTTGCTTTTTTGTTTGTTTTTTCTTTAAAATCAATAGACAAATCTCTAAGTTTTCATATTCATGAATGTTATCAAATGCTCCATTATCTGTTTCATTTATATATGTAAATAGTTTGACTGAAAATCTATAAGTGTGTTTTACTTGAGTTTTTAAGACTTTTAAAATTTTTCTTGGACCAAAAATATTACCAAACTTTGTCACAAGGTTTTTATTTTCCCTTTTAATGTAGAACCTAGATAAGTCTTAAAGAAAAGAGATTAATATGTGGTGAGTGGGTGGAAGAATAGAAATTTTATAAATAACCTCAAAAATTAGCTGTGGAGAAAAAAAATAAATTTAAGATGATATAAACCTAAGTAGTTTTATTTTAATATCTAATCTTAATGATAGCTACTTATGTGAAAATCAGGACATAGGTATGGATTTCCATTGACTGGCATAATATATTGTTATTACTATTCTAATTTTATCAGCTAACTAATATTAATTGTTTTGTATATTCTAATCTCTAGTGTATTAGGATACAATATACCAAACACTAACCAGTATTATTTCATATAATCATTATGATAAATCAATGAGGTATTATCTCAATTTTCATCTGAAAACATTGAAACATATACAGATTAAGACTATCTTTAATCATACATCTATTAATTATCAGCAGCAGGATTTGAACCTAGACACTCTGATTCTATAGGAAGTTTTGTTTCTGTGAGGTTTAATATGTTAGGGAAAAATAATCACCGTACTCAGACTCACTTGTATCAATAAGGCATATTAGTAGATAATTCTGGCTGAATAAACATTTATTAAAAGGATGTTGTAGAGGTACCATAATAGTTAGGAACATGGTGGAAAGAGGGCTCTATTGCTGACAAACATCCAAAACCACTGCAGAAGTGATAGCGAGGACATCAACACATCATCTCTTGCTGCAATTAGCAGCTAGAGACTCAGGTTTGCAGCCCACTAATACAAGCACCAATGCCATCTGAACACTACAGATTGGAGCTTATGACCATTGATGAAATACAAAGCCAGATGCTTCTGCTACTCTCCTTGCCACTGAACAGATACCTAACACAGAACTAGCTTCCTCATTTATTCTCTTCCCAATAGTGCTTAAATGGTTTATCTTAGCAATATGTTGACCAGTGTTTATGAATCTTGTTATTCCTCTAAAGATTAGGAGGATGTTAATAAAGTATTAAACTGCCATAAAGCTTGAACATTCAAAGTCAAAACTCTGTTTTGTTTTATTTTGTTTTGGGATACCTCTGCAAGTGTTTAAATCCTATTTTTACACTTCGATATCCATGCTTACAATTATTGCAGATTCTTCACTGAAGGCTTTGTTCTATTTTCTATAGTGATATTTAGTACCATATTTAGGAGATAATAAAAGAAAAAAATTATGTAATAAAATCTCAAAAGTAGTGATTGTAAGTTTTGATGTTTTTAATATAGCATACTAATATCTAGGGACTAGATTATTCTATGACAAATAGATATATCAAATGATAAAATTATTTGAGTACATCCAAATAACCATGGGCAAAGGAGGCATTACAAAGGTTATTTTTCTTGAAATTCTAGATATATTGTGTAATTCTTTTAGCCACAGCAGATTCACTTACTATTAAGATTATTAGTAGAAATCAAGATAATTTAATTATTTATTTTTTATTTCTTATTTTTATTGTTAGGTAAGTTTCAATTTATGATTTGACTTGCATCAATAATTTGATTTTAAATATGGTATTGAAGTAGAGTTTATGGAGAAGTAGGCAGAGCATGTATGTCTGCTTCACTATTTTAAATATGCATTTTATATTATTCATAGATATTTGATCAACAGGGATACTTGTAGGCGATCATAAGGGTTAATTTTTTTTCAGAATAGAGTGGTTCTAAAGCTAACTGTTTTCTATAAAGTGGACTGCTCTTAGCATGTCAATTTTTTAGGACACAGCCTAGATTCAGATACTCAGGATCTGCTACTATGAAGGTCAAAACATTTACTTTAAACTTTATTATAAATTAATTAGAATTACAAAGTATTAATTTCAGGAGGGAAAGTCTAAGTTCATTTAGGGTCTTTAAACATGCTAAAGTTGAGGAAACTGGAGACAGAGAAGATAAATAAATGCTCTGGCTGAGCTATTCAAGGCTTATAGTGGAAAAGAAAGACCAGCCAAATCTCTTGACTCATAGAATAGCTCCTAATACACCATGCTGACTGTCTCAGTGCTCAGCAGGGGTGATAGTCAAAAACAATGTTTCATACTTGTGATTCACCTTTCTGTGTGAATTATGCCTGCCTTAAAATACAGTATAGTAAGGATCTGTCTCAGATAAAGAACACTGGAACATAGAAGGAACTCAGTTGCTTTGAGTTACCTAAGTCAAAGAAAATACAAGAAAATTATAACTTAGCCATTGCTTCCAATTTTAGCTTCATATCACTTGAAATAGGGTTGATAGATATTAGCTCAATTATATCCTACAGACAATATCTATCTTAGAACAAAATCTTAGATTGAAGAATTAAATAAAATTGAGGGTTTTCCTTATCTATTATGTCTAAAGAGTGAAGTAGAAACGACTGCTCATAGCTCTTCACTGATGATTCACATGTGAAATAAAGTCTCCTAAACATGAATAGTGATTCTTGTCAACCATTTCCATATATCATGAACAAAATGTTTGTCCCCGGATGGCTGTTTTTCCATCACATCTCTTGTAATAAACATTGAACCAGCACTGTAAAAACACCTTAGGGAGGACAGTTCAATGCTTGCAGAGTGGTACTCATAAGAAAACCCAGCAGACCATTTGCTTCCCTCCATATTCTAGAACAAACATTGGCCAAGGCTCCAAGATTCCAGAATGCTGAACAGACCTTTTGCCTCCTGTGGCCTGCTGATCTTCACAGTAGGTTTCAGTGTTTTGAATATAGCCAAAATAGACCTGTCAGAAAAAATGTTGGTTGGAATAGTTTTTAATAAGAAAGCAGAGTAAATGTCATTTTTGGCCTCATTTTTATGGCACTTAAGCTAATACTCTTGTGGGGTGGGATGGGTATCTGAATGTCCAGACACCAAATACCAAAAAAACAAACAAGTTTTACATTCCCATTGTTGCATAATAAGCCTGGAGTCACTCCATGCCTCCTTAATAAAAACCTAATGATAAAACAATAACAAGGGGGAAATGCTAATGAAGCACAAATTTATTGAGACTAAATTATTTCTCACCCCTGCAGGCTTGTTGCATTTGACATTTTATGAATTCAGCCAAAATGGAAAAATAAATAGCTCATGGAGGGGACTTTGACGTCAGATTGTTGGTAGTTTCCAAGAACAACTGATGCTCCTGAGAATGCTAGAAAATATGAATTAGGATAGCAGTTCTCATCAGTATTTATGATAAACTTCTTGTTCTCCATAAATGTATTTCATATTCATGAGGCATGGCTTATACCTATAGCAGCAAAAAGTGGCAGGCAGACAGAGGGAGAGTGATCATCAGGCATTCTGGAGTGCAGTCTTTTCTCATACATCTCTCAATGCTGTATGTTTGCTTTCACTTTGGCTAAGCACAACATTCTGCTTAAAGGAAAAAAAAATGGAAATAACAAAGGTGACTTTGCCAATATCATGTTTCGCTTTGACAAGCCCTGAGATTTCTGAGGGGAATGCATTATAAATGGGATCAGGTCATTCACTTATGTTGTGTGTAAATATAAAGATACAACCTTTATACAACCTTTATACAACCTGAGGGTAGGAGCTTGGAAGACCAAGGGTGAAGCATTCTTCAAGATCAACTAGTCAAGTAAGGTGCTTTCAGTATTCTGGCATGCTCGTATTCCAAATATTGGATATATTGATTAAATTTACACTTAGTGGATACACTCTGGAAAATACAACTTTTGACTTTATGGATAGACAAACCCTGCAGAGTAAAATACCTTTGGCTAAGTTTTTACATCTTCTGTGTGATTCACTAAATGAGTCCTGCTTGTTCTTTTTTTTTTCCATAACAATTATAGAATATTTCCAAGACTTATTTAGAAGGAGAACCAAGCTACAAATTTTTGCCTACACTTTGAATAACTAAAATTTTGATGGACATTGTCTAATTGTTTTGTACATACTTTGTATATGTCTCTCATTGACTTTCAAACAACTTTAAATATGTGCATTTAATTAGTATATGCTGATCAGTTAGATAGGATCTGTCAAAAACACTAGTTTCCTAAAGTTTATATAGTGATGGTCATATGCAACAAATTTATCCACACATAGTTATAGATTATTTCTCAATATAATGCCTCCATCTTAACAGAATCATCTTTGTAATTTTTTTCAAAACATTTAGAGTTTTCATTCATAATTACTCCATAATAAAATGGAGTTAACAGTTCAGCATTGATTGTATAATGTGATCATTTTTCTATATCTAAGGAGACTTAACTTGAAGAATTAATGTTGGCCCTTTTCATTTGTTCTGTACTTAGTCTATGACTATTTTATATTTAAATGTATTTATATTTTTCTACTGAATTACTTTGATATGCATTTGATTACAATAACTATAAAAAGATTAAAGATTTTCAAGCAGCAGATATAAGAGCTGCTCACATATTATAGAAATATAGAAGATTCCAGAAGATTTTTGAGAGTGGGAATAATTCACTTTTTATAAGGCAACCCATGCTTGGAAAGAGACTAAATGTATAACAAAATTCCTGAGAATAAGGGTAATAAAAATAGACATGCATTAGCACTTAATGATAAACTAGGGACTGTGCAAAACACATCATGTGCTTTTAATACATACATTGATAAACTGGTACTATTATCTCTGTTGAATATATGAGAGAGTGAAGGCAGTTTCTTTCCTCATATATTAATGCAATACAGTTAATAAATAGTAGAGCCCAAAGTTGGCCGTCATATTATTTTGCCTCATTTCCACAGAGATCTCTGCTATGTAAGGCTATATCCTGATCTGTGACATAGGATGAACTTGTGGGACAGTAGAGTGGTGTGACAGAGTAAGGAAAACGTGTGTGTGTGTGTGTGTGTGTGTGTGTGTGTGTGTGTGTATTCTACAACGAACCTGGTGTTTATGGGAACTTTAACTATGATATAAATACTATTATCTGTATATACTATGTGAGGAAATTGAAATTCAAGCAAGTTTTATAGTGCCCAAACCACATATTTTCTCATTTACAGCAGTGGAATTCATATTCATGTGTCTGATGCCAAGGTCCTGGGATTGTTAGTCATACAACTTTGTGATCTTAGGTTCCCGTAATACATGCAAGGCACTATCTACCATGTATTTAGTGTTTGTGATTGTTGATTTCATAGTAAAGCTCTTTTAGAACCAAAATGACCATGAGCTTTCAGGTTAATTTTTTGGTATCAGATTGTTGCACTGTTTAGTAGAGAGGTTTTCTCCAAATATATGAGTAGATATAAGAGAAAGTAACACATTTCTAAAAATACACCATGCTTTTCAAGTCACTAGCATCTCTCTTCCACAGCTTACAAGGCAGGATCAGAATATGGATAGATCAAAATTTAAAGTCAATTGTTATAGAGATATTGGTACTTATTTGTCTCCCTCCCTCTGCTTTGTCTACTTGGAAAGTCATATGTTGTGGTAACTAGAATTGGCCTGCCAAAGAGCTTGTCAATATAGATGGCTGTCTTTGTAATTACTCTGTCTTGGGCATCATTTATAATCAAAGAAGTATTATAATCTGTCAAATCAAACTTAAAAAGTTGGCTTTGATAATGTATTATCTGATGGTAACCTGAGGTAAGAGGGTGGCAATAAATAAATAAATAATCAGATAATGAAACAGAATAAAACCATCATGGAAATGGTGAGAATTCAAACTGTTTGAAGAATAAACTAATAATAGTAATAAAAGCCACTCAATCCAAAATACCACTGGGTAAAGTGACTTATTTGTCATATGCATAATCATTGAAGATGTGATTAAGGCAGAAGGCTTGAATGAATGTCTAGACAGATAATCAGTTCATTTTTTTGAAATTTTACTTATTTTAAATGTCATCCTCAACCATTATGATTTTTTACTTGAATATTTTTTTAAATAACACTCAGATAAGATTTGGGTATGGGAATAAGCAGTATGCTACTTATATTGTATGGTTTTTAGTCTTTCACTCAGTTTTCTTAACCTTCATCTCTGAGCAGAAATATATTAAAATTTATTCATCTCTACCCTGATTTAGTGATTCTTGTAAGATTCATCCTCTCTCTCTTATTTTTTAAATAAATAATATTTCTTTTCTTTTTATCCTAAAAGGTGATGGCATTATTAGATTTCGTTACTAATATTATTGTGCTTTGTTCATTTTGACAGGATAATCATTTATTAGTTTATAAAAATGATAAAAATGAAACATAAAATGATTTATCTTTTCTCAAAGCAAAATTCTTCCTGCAAATAACTATAGTTGTAATGTTTTAAAAAAATTTAATGGTCAGCTCTCCTCTTTCCTTTAGCTAGATCTTGATTTCAGTATATATTTTTAAACTTTATTCATATTTACTTAGTGAGTCTTATAACTTTTCAGATGAGTAGTAATCTATTGAAATATTTGGTAAAAAACTAAGCTAGAGGATTTAGGTGAGTGATGAACTTAATAGTATGAGCTAGTAATAGTGAAATTATATATTAGAAGAGGAAATTACTCCAAATCAGCACAAAAGCAAGAATCTATTAAAAAGGAAAGATATTATGAAATTTAAAACTATAAATGTCACATTTGTAATTTGATTAATTTTTTTATTTTAGCCAGTATAAAATACACTGTTCTAAATGGTGTGTGTGTGCAACCTAACCTCAAATTAATAAATGATAAAATGCTTTAAAAATAGCATGATTTAAATTAATATATTTAGAAATTCCATGTATTGTGAATACATAAACTAGAATTTTTTTAATACGTTGCTTTATTTAAACAAATGAGATCACACTCACGAATAACTCTACCTCAAACTTGCATCACAGCTTTATTTCTTATTCTCTTGAAAAATAAACTTTCTCACAGATTAGTTCTCATAAACTGTCTTCACTTTAATTGTAGCCCTTCTTTAATAAACACACACACACACACACACACACACACACACACACACACTTCTATTTTTTATCATTATGATAAGAACTGTCCAAAATTATGTGGATAATTTTGAAAATTATATAGGAAAGTATAAATAATAAAAATATACATTTAATGGTCGATTACTGTTTGATGATAGCCACTTTAGAATATGTCATAGATTTTATCACATACAGAAATCCAACTTCCTTCTGGATTTCTTTCATTTGATTTTTGGCAGAATCTTCAAATCAAAATATCCAGTTCTAAACTTATTAGAGCTATCAAAATTAGGAAGGTATTACAATATATCAGAGAGGAGAGAGTGGTTCAAACCAGACTGGAAGCAAGGATGTGAAGAGAAAAGGTCAAATTTTAGATACATTGTAAATGTAGAGCCTATAGAAATTGCTGATCAGTTGGATGTAGAGTGGGAGAAAAAGGAAGACAAAAGGATAATTCTAGTGTTTTTAGCCTGAGCAACTGGAAGCATATTGCTTCTGTTTATTACCATTCTGGCAGGAGCAGCTTTGAATAAAGATGTATTATTTTAGGTTTTGAACATGTTTAGTTTGAGAATGCCTGCCAAACACCAAAGTAGAGGTGCTGATAATACAGTTAAAAGACGAGTTTGGATACTAGGAAGACATCTGGGTAAAAGGCATAACTTTGAGAGATTTCAATATATAGTTGAATGAATAAAGCTATGGGAAAGCAAAAGAAAACAGAGTAGACAGGAATACATAAGGGTTTAGGGCAGGCAATGGTAAATCACAGCCCATAGGCAAAATCCATCGTGTATTTTTATGAATAAAGTTTTATTGGAACACAGATGTAGCGGTGTGTTTTTATACTGCCAGTGACTGCTTTTACAATTTCTGAGTGAAATCGTTGCAACAAAGATATAATGATCTACAAAACTGAACCATTTATTATCTGGCCTTTTACAGAAAAAGTTTACTGACCCCTGTTCTAGAGGAAAATAGTTAGACTACAAGTTGGATTACCTTTCACTCCAGTTTTCCCAGGATCGTCCTAGTTTATACTTAATGGCCCAGAATTCAGAACAAATAAATAATAGACATTTTCAATTTCTAAAAGATCTTTGGGAAATATAATACATGATTACCCAAATTGAGATTAAAATAGAAAAATTTCACCTAGGATACAATAGCTAATACTACACTTGTACATTTTATCTTGGCTAAATAGCCCCAAAGTGTGAAACCATGTGTAATAATTATATTAATAGCCTCCAAATTAACTAATTCTCTTATTAAATTGAGCCTGAAAATGTTTGTGTGCTATATTATTATGAAAAACAGGAAAATGGCACTATAAATGTGAAGTCACACAATAAAGAAAGGTAATAAACCTAATAGGTTTCTAGCCTGTTAAGACTTGTAATTTTCATACTAAGAAATAGCCACAGAAAATAAAATCAAGGAGATTGTGAATCCACTAGATTGACTGCAATTACTATATTCAACTTAGAGTGACTTGAATGGTATGAATTAGCATTTATTTTAATAGAATCAAGAATCCATTTCAAATCATCATGATTATTTTACATAGGACAAGTAGAGAATTGTGTGTTATTTGGATTCTATTCAGAAGTTTTGTTCCAAAACACCTCACAGAATGATTTCTACTTTCAATGTGAGTGTATTATGTATTATATTTTAAGACAGAAATGTAGGATAAGTAAAATGAAAAGTTTTAAAATATATAATGGTTTCATATTTTATTTTTTTATTCTTTAAACTTTTTGATGTTGATTGGAATGAAAAATATGTTAAGATGGTCATGTGGCCATATTTGTCTAATAGTTCTGTCTTAGTTATTTCAGGCTGTTATAATACCATAGACTGTGTGACTTAAACAATATACACTTATTTTTCACAGTTCTGGAGGCTGGCAGTCCACAATCAAGGTGCCAGCAAATCTGGTGTCTGGTAAATACCCCATTTATGGTTTGCAGAATGCTGTGTCTTCTGTTTTCTTATATAGTAGAGAGAAATCATCTTTCTCCTGTGTCTTCTTAAAAGGGCACTAATCCCATTCAGGAGGGCTCCACCTTCATGACCTAATCATCTCTTTAAGATCACATTAGCACATATCATTACATGGGGGATTTAGTCTTTAACATACAAATTTTGGGGAGATACAAATGTTCATTCTATAGCAAGTCCTAAAGATAAAATTGTGTGTGTGTGTGTGTGTTTGTGTGTGTGTGTGTGTGTTTGAGATGAATATATGCAAAATGTCATGACCAAATAATGTAAGTTTCAGTCAGCATATCAACGGCAGTAAAATCTATAGCAAATAAATTGACTATTAACTATGATTTCCCAAAATGCATTTACAAACCAATTCATAATATGAACTAGTATAAACATTAATAAAATGTTAGTTACAGAAAATATGTTAAAAGCTATTATTCAAAATGAATAGTGAGAGTTCTAGAAGTCAAACAAATCAGATCAGTCTGTGACATCATAATATACTGTATTCCTAGGTGGAGCCTGTGATCCAGGAACTCTACAGGGGAGCAAGAGGATACACTGTTTCACTTTCTAAAATCATAAGTTTATATTATTCTTAAATTACTTGGCAAGAAGCAGGAAAAGTAAATGATAGTTTGCTCTGAAAGGACAATTAAATGTAAAGAGATCGTAGAAAAGAAAACATTGAGTTATGAAACAAGGAGAGTGATCTTCCCTGAGTCATTTTATTTATTTATAAGATAACTTATTTATAAGATAGTTATTTTAAAGTGATTACATAAGATGCAATGAAAATTCTCACAGAACAGTTACATTTTCCTATGTTGTATAATTTTCTATATAAGATCATTTGCATTTCAATTTCAAGAAAATAAAAAGGTTTTAAAATATTAATATTAATTTTAAAATTTACATATAACAGCAGTTTACTGAATTATACTTTTGTACATCTCTGTTAAGTTTGTTGACATTCATATTAAACCTAAGAATATGTATGATTACTTTTTTTTCTGGCAAAAATATTTTCTATCCTAATGAAGTAGAAATAATGCTTTATGAAATTAATGAAACTATTTTTGTTTTGTTTTCTTTCTTTGAAAGAGTATGCTTGAGTTGTGTTCACATTGAATTTTCATGGACTATTCTCTGTCCTGATGCATAAATTTAGTCTCAGTTTTGGCAGTGGGCATTCAATATAAAAAAGGGGAAATTGAAAATGGGTGTCAGAGTTAGTAAAGAATTCAGTAATAAATATATAAAATTTTGCTCTTATATATAATATAATCATATAGAACATATAATAGAACAATATTATATAGTAGCATAAAGAATCATGAACAATATTCCAAAGTTAAATGTCAAGATCTTATAATGATTACTTGAAAATTATGTATATATATATATATATATATATATATATATATATATATATATATATACTACTTCTTGAATTAAATAAAGTGATATACCATTAGCTTATATTTAGTTGCCCAAAGACTGAGAGGTTAATTTTTAAAATGGTTGTAAATATCTGTTAAAAACTGATAAGGTTTCCTGAAAGAGTATAATGGAATGAAAACTTTCCACATTACTTATTAAAACTCTTTATAAAATTATAAAAATTAAACAATATGCTACTAAGGAAAAACAGGAAAAAAGAATAATGAAAGATAGTTGAGGACCCACACCATTGCTCTCCTGAGTCTTCAGCTTGCTGAATGCAGACCTTGAGACTTGTCAGCCTCCATAATCATGCAAGTCAATTCATTATAACAGATCTCTTTCTCTAAAAATATATATCCTATTCTGTTTTTCTGGAAAATACTGACTAATACACAAGGCATGTCTCATAAAAGGACAAGAATGCATTATAGCCAATAGAGAAAATAATCTTAAAAAATAAAAAAAGAATTTAGTATACTTGAGAACTCAGAACATATATAAATATGTTTCATAGGTTAATGACAAATGGTTTGTGACAAATGATTAACAAATAATTTCCTGATCATTATAGAAAAAGTAATTTATATTATCACTGAAAAGACATTCCAAATAATTTTAAAACCTTAATGTGGAAAACAAATCAAACCATAATCATCATGAAAAATATATAGAAAGTCTGCGTTAGCTTATATATCTAAATTGCTGAGAAGAGGTCATATTTGCTTTTACAACAGGAAATAACTGGAAAAACTAAAAATCAGTGACTTTTTGGGAGGCCCATCAGAGAAATGATAGCATGGGGCAAAACACCAACCAAAAGTTTGGAAAGATAGGCACCTATAGGGGGAAATATGACCTAAGCATTTGCTTGCCTGGGGCAACAGCCACTCATTGCCCTATAGTCTGGGCATTAAGCAGCAATTTTGAAAAAATGCTGCAAGTTGAATTTGGACTAGTGAGAGAATAAAAGTCCTCCTGGGGACCATACTTCTAGAGGGTCCTCATATTTTTGAAGGCTTTCTTCTAGGAATCCTACTGGGTTCTCACAGGGAGGAGCTGAAGAGTATAGAGAACCTCTTTATTGTGCTGGCCCAGGATGGGAAGAGTAGCCACTGTGATGAAATCCATCTAGAACCCTCCTTTGTTGAAAAGAAGCTTTGTGTGGCTTTTTTTTCCCTAAAAGTTAACATCTAGATTACTCAAGTTTAATAATAAAGTTATTTTAATCAAACTACATTTCCCAGATCCAAACTTTATTTACATTACTCATTAGTGCTTTAAAAGACACACTGGTCATCAGAAAGTATTAAATAATTTAACTTTAATTGTATCATTGGAAACAATATAAGACCCTATTTTATATTCAAAATAATTTTAAGCTTAACAGAGACTATCAGTTGTATTTGGATATAGGTTTCACTTGCAATAATTTTGAAATGTAAATATAAATTTTTTATATCTCTTTCCTTGTCGACTGGCATATAAAAATGTCCACACTTCCAAATATGCTCTCATTTCCACATAAAAAGAGAATAGTTTTAGACAACATATGATCAGTTAATAAAAATACTTTAATTTACCATTTATATGGAATGATACTTACCCAATATTGAAACTTTGGTATCACTATGTCATTAACTGCTCTTTCAAATACGTAAGACCAAATCTACAACTAATTTTTACCACCCCTTAAAAGTTGCAGTTCATATACAGTTACTTCAGAGAACTATCTAAAAGAATAAACATACCAAACACAATGAACCAGAGAGTTCGAGCTTTTTTTCCAATTTTGACAGGCAGCAGATAATATTGAAGAGATGTGTTTAGGCATCCTATGATGCCTGAGGGAGGAAAAGTAAAATGGAATGTGACAGAAAGCAAAAAAAAGTGAGTTTACAAGGGGAACATACTGCCAAGTATCATACTCTGGTGTTACTATTACAGGACTACCAAATTCACATCGGCATGGAAATGTGTCATTTGTAAACAGGCAATGTCTGCAAAACAGTATTGCCAGGGGGTCCTTTCAGTTTTAACTTACATACATAGAAAGTTTAAAGCTACCTGCTGGAAAATACCTACAGCTATCAAATTAGACAAAAAAGCTTATGGGGTTAAACTAAAAGGTCCAGTGTTATAAAGAGAAATGTTAAAATTCACTGTGAAGATTTTCTAATGTCATGACAGACAAAATATGCCACAGTTCCTTCATCTCTAATCGTTTAATTGTAGAGTAAATTATGTTGCTCTGTTTTCAGCATTTAATTTTTAAATTAGCTCTTGGCTGCGGTGTCCTTGATTACAGAACTTAATTAGCTGTGCCTGTTGAAGAGAATTATGCCATATACAGGATACATGATCACATGGAAAAGCTTAATACAAGCAATCAGAATCATAGTGAAGCCTGGTTGATTATTTCTAAAAGGTGGAAGAATAGTTGCAAAACAAGCTGTATTTAAAGACAGAAGATTCAAAGGAGAAAGAGGTCCCCCACCCCGCCCAAAAAAATTAGGTGGGTCTGTATTCTATCTCAGCAAATGTTTTGACTGAATGACTGTAAGTACTGAGTTACAGAAGAATGAATTATCATTAACTTATCTTGTATTAGTTCAACAGTAAAGACTCCCTTTACCCATTTCTACCTCCCCTGCCTTCTGGTAACCACTAAACTATCGTTCATATCCATGAGTCTTTGTCTTGTTAGTTTGTTGCTTTCAGATTTATATCCCACATTTAAGTGAAATCATATGGTTATGCACTTTTTCTCTTTGACTTATTTCGCTTAGCATTATAATCTCAAGATTCATTCATGTTGTCACAAATGTATAGTTGTGGAAGGAAATTTAACTTTGGGTGTTGAACACACTATGCAATATACAGATGATATATTATAGAATTGTACACTCAAAACCTATACAATTTTATTAACTAATGTCACCCCAATAAATTTAATTGAAAAATACATCAACAACATGGAAGATTCCTTAAGCACCGAACTAAACAAAAAAAATTCTGATTTTTTATTTTTTAAGCTATTGGCTTTTTGTTTTTTAACATTGGTCCACTGGTCTACCCACAATTGTGTAAACAAATTGTGTGTGTGTGTGTGTGTGTGTGTGTGTGTGTGTGTGTTTCCACTAGTCAGTGATGATAGCTTCTGATCTTTTCATCATACAAATTATATAAATAAATACAAATTTGCAGTAGTGAGTGAATGACAGCTAAGCCAGAAATGGCTTTTCAACAATATCCAATAAAGTGAAATGAGTTCATGGCTAATTATATCTACAGAAATTTTTTTCTTTAACAAGTTTATGGAAACTGTTTTCAATCTTTGCAAAACATAAATATTCAACATAAAAAGTTAAGAGAATGTCAGAAATTTAAATCAATCAAGAGATTACATAATGTTAAAATGTTTCTTTTGGGTAGCTCAAGTGATATAAAAGACTGGTTACAATTTTTTGTTTTATAGATTTAGAGCACTAGGAGAGGGTAGAGCTGGTACCTCAGCAGTCATTTGTCCAAATTAGTTTTCAGGTTTGCTGTTTATGTAATATGAGTTGTTAGTCAGATTTTGATGCAGAAGTAATGACTTTATTTGGCGCTTGCATTACATGAAGGGCTTTGGGTCACCTGCAGGGCAAGTAACTGAGTTGAGCTGTGCTTAACTGGGTTCTGTTAAGATGTACTCAACTCCACACTAATATTCTCTCTAATGGAAGTAATAGCCATTGTTTAGGAAATATATGTATATTACGTAATAAATATATATATTTATTACGTTGAAAGACAGGAGCAAGAAAAGCAGAACCTAACCATACAGTTTTATTTAACACTTCTACCAGGACGCAGCAAACTTCATTTACTAACATGTTATTAACCAAAGCATGTTACATAACCAAGCCCAACATTTAAGAAGATGGGAAGAATGAACTTTCCACAGAATTCATAGGCAATTGGCAGCACAATAGTCATGAATAGGCAATAGGGAGAGAATAGAGTTGGGAACAATAATCCAATATGCCACAGGGATAGATGTTATAATGTTGCCCAAGCAAGAATATAACTGCTTCTAGTAATGTTCATTATGTAAGAAGCAAAAAGGAAATATGTTGAAACTATACAAAAAGTCACATCTTAATTGTCTTTCTATACTTATTGAGTGTCTATTTCCCTCCACAAGAATGTGAACACAGTATAGACAAGTCTCAATTTGTTCTGTTCCTAGAAAAATGCTTGGCATGTCCTAGGCACTCAGTAAACATTTACAACTGACTTAATGAAATGTAGAGCGCATTTTGAGAAGTGATCACATTAAAAATATGTTTTTTCTAAAGAAAAGATTATCAAACATAAATTAAAACATGTCTAGAAAGGGTTGGGATGGCCCTGTGTTTTTAAAAATCAAAACAAATAAATACTAAAACTTCCCACATACAAAAGTAGGGTAAAATAATAAAAGAGCTTTTTGAGGTATAAAAAAAGAGGTGTTTCTGTCAACTTCTGGAAGATGATTTACAAATGATGCTTTCTTAATGCAATTGCACATATCATAGGAGAAGTAAGGTATTATAATAGATGAAATTTTATCTTTCTAATAAATTAGTCTCACTAGATTCTGTTCAATTAAAATATTTCATAAGACGTATAGTGTATAATTATAAGAACACATTTCAATAATTTTTCTGTTAAAGTATAGAATTCATTATTATCATGCATTTTTCTATTAAAGTATTAAGAATTTATTATTTATCATGCATCTTTGGGTTACTGCTGTGAACATTTTAGTGCATGGTGTTTGGTGCATATATGTACATATCAGGAGGTATAAATCTAAGAGTGATAGTAATGAGTCACACAGTACACACAAATACTTATATATATTTAGTGTCAAATTTAGTATTGCCATAGTATATATGAATATATATTTATACATATCTAGTAAAAAATATCTGAAACTTTTCCAAAGTGCTTCTATCTATACTCCACTATCACTGAATAAAAAATGCTCTTATTTTATATAAAAATTTCACCTTTTAAAATATTATTAGTTAGCTTTTACTGCATAGCAACCTGTCTCAACATGCATTGCCTTAAACAACAATCAATTATTTGTCTTGAAACTCTTGCATGTCATTACTTTTGATGAGTGATTTTCTGGTCTCAGCTAGGCTTGCTAATGCTCTGTACACAGCTGCCAGCTTGAGCTAGTTGATCTGGAATGCCTTCAGCTGGGACAGCACATCTTGATTTCATATTATATTGCATTGTCTAATAGGATAGACTGGGATTTTTACATGGCAGCTCTATAGGATCATGAGGATCACAGAGAGAATGAAAGCATGCAAAGTCTTAAGGTCTAAGCTCTGAAGTGCCACAATATAACAATATCACTTCTGATCCATTTCGTTGGCTGAAACAAGTAATAAGACCAGCCCAAATTAAATCTTAGGGAAATGGATTCTAGTTTCTGACAGGGAATTTTAAGATTACATTGTAAAGGGATATGAAAGCAGGAATGGGAATAATTAAAATCAACTTTATAAATAATCTACAATAGTAATTTTATTTAATTGTAGTTTGCTTTG
This sequence comes from Macroglossus sobrinus, assembly GCA_004027375.1. Lineage (NCBI taxonomy): Eukaryota > Metazoa > Chordata > Mammalia > Chiroptera > Pteropodidae > Macroglossus > Macroglossus sobrinus. The sequence continues at coordinate 800,829 of PVKZ01000421.1, read as the reverse complement.
CATTTCCCTCATAACTAACAAGGTTGATCAACTTTTTCTATGCTTTTTAGCCTTCTAGTAACTCTTATGAAATACCTGTTGAAGGGTATTACTTTCTTTTTTTAAAAAAATCAGATTGCCTATCTTTTTCCTAGTGATACGCAAAAATTTTACTTTCTGGATATGAATCTATTTAATCGATTCTCTAATTTTGGTTTGCCTTTTGACTAACTGGAGCTATTCTTTTTTTTTACAGTAGTGCTAAATTTTAAGATAAAAAGTTATAAATATTTTCATTTTGGAATAGTGATTTTATTTATTTATTATTTTTGCTTATTATAGAAACAAAACAAAGTTTACTTACCATAGGGCCCAGGGCCATGAGATAACTCCTAGAATTTCTAAATTGTTTTTCTTTCCTATTTCAACAATAAAATACAAAATTCAGCTGGAAGTGAATGAGAGAGATAATGATGTGAGATAATGGAATAGTTTCTTTAAATATTTTTTTCATAGTGATATTTCAATAAACTCAGAATATTTTAATGAAAAAAAATTTGGAGACACTAATAGTAAGGTCCATCTATGCCATAAACCAAATGTTGAGATCACATGAGTCTCTCTTTGGATTCTCTACAGAGTTACATTGATGTATATATCTGGTCTTGTAGGATTAAACTGTCTCCACCATTGTAATATTATAGTACATCTTGTTATTTAGTGAAATAAGTTCCTTGTTTTTTCTTCTTTCTCTGCCTTCTATTTCTTTAACATTTTCTTTAACATTTTTTTTTGTATTCTTGGTCCTTTGCCTTCTTATATAAACTTCAGAATTGGCTTGATTGCCAAAAAAATAATTTTCTGGAATTTTAATTCAGAATGCATTCAAACTAAACAATTTGGAGAAAATGGCATCATTTCCCAGACTTTACTTCTGGGAATTTAGTCTGTATATCCATTTTCTTAGTTTTTTTCAACTTATTAATATTACTTAGTTTTCTGTGAATAAGTGTGAGTAGATATATTCCTTGATGCTTAGTATTTTTAGTTGCAACTCAAATGGTAAATGTTCTTTCAATGTATATTTGTTGTAGGATATATGAATTCACTTGATTTTTGTATATTTAATTTGTCCAGCCAGCTTAATTTTACTTTTCTAATTCTAATTATCTATATGGATATTTTTTGAAGTACACAATTGCCACCTGCAGACATTGAGAGTTGTTTCTTTTTTTCAAATGACTAACTCTCTTTTAAGCTGCTTTTAAACCAATCTGTTGAATTATTATAGATTTTTGTTTTAAAATTGCCATATATAATATATTTTAGTTTTGGGAAGGTATCAGTCATATTTTTGTGCTAGCCTTATATTATAAAAAAAATCATAGCTATTTTAAAGTATAATTCGACAACCCTTTTTTTTAAGCTTTCCAGTGTTTCTGTTTCTATTGATCATATATTTCTCTTGTTTTTTTCTATACATTATATATGAAAAATTATTGTGATGACTTGAGGTAATGTGTATAGTTTCTTTTTTTCAGTTTTATTGGTATATAATTTAACATATTAAATTTAAGTATGCCATATAACAATTATATATATGAACAAAATGTCAATATTTAGCACTTACATAATTACAGAATTTTTTGCTTGTGATGAAATGTCTAAGATCCACTCTCTCTGTAACTTTCGAATACACAATATAGTATTTATTAACTGTAGTAACCATGCTGAACATTACATCACCAGAGCTTATATTTTTTATAACTCTCCGCCTTCATCCATTTCCCTCTGACATCACCTCTGTCAACCACAAATCTGTTCTCTGTATTTCTGAGTTCACTTTCTTTTATTTCTTTTCAAAAATTTATTATTTATTTATTTATCTATTTTTATTTATTAACTTTACATTTCACATATAAATGAAATCATACAGTATTTGTCTTTCTCTGAATTATTTCACTTAGTGAAATGTCCTTAAGTTCCATTCATGTTAAATTCTCACTTTGTTATGTATTATTCCTTTGGCCTTGATGAATATCTTTATGACCATAATTTTAAACTCTTTATCAGGTAAGTCACTATTTTTATTTTATTAAGGTCTGTCTTCAGAGGTTTTATTTTATTAGTTTTCTTGAACTATATTTCATTGTTTTTTATTTTTTCTTGACTACTTATGTTGGTTTCTGTGCATTAGACAAAGTAGCTACCACTCCCAGGGTAAAAGTAGTAGTTTTGTTTAATAGTGATGGAGTGGTATTATGTATGAAATTAACCTTATTATTCAGCAGGCCTAAGCCCTTGGTTGTCTCTCAAACCTTTGTGATTGTTCAAGCAGACTTCTTTGTTCTTAGTGACTCCCTGTAGTTGTGAGTATGCCCAAATCTGTGGATCTCAGCCACCACATAGATGCAGGCTGATTGGAAGCTGGGACCTCGGGCAGCAGCTTTTAAAGTATGCTAAGGATCTCTTTCAGGGAAAGTCTCATTGGCTTTCAGAGATAGGTGTTTTGGGGGCATGACACTCAAGAAGAAATCTTAAAAGTTGGGTCACCAAATATAAGGGTATTTAACTCCTCAGGGAGAAGTTGAAAGTTGTGATTTCTCTCTTAATTTTATGTGGCTGTGCTAAATGTGGGGTTTATGGCAAAACTGTCTTAGCCCTCTATCTACTTTGATGTGAGTTTTTCTCATTTGCCCAACATACAGGAGTCACTGGGCTGCTTTCTGGATTTCTTTCAGATGGAATTGCTCTGTATGAAGCTGAAGTTTTAATGTATCCATGTGAAGAGATGAGTACAGCAGCCTTTTATGAGGCCAACTTGAATTGGAACCTGGGTGACAGTTTCTTGATGAGAGAAAATTTATTCTTATTCTGGAAAGTATCCAAGCTAGGAACATCAGCAATTCAAAATCACCTAGTCTAACCAGCTAGAGATGATTTTAAATTGATCTTTAGCCCTTATGGGCTTATATTATCTCCAATTTATTCTAAGTACTATAATTTAAACTTTTTGGGTCCTAACTCAATGTCTGCTGGACTATTAAGGCCCCAAATCATAAACATTATTATTTTTTCATTTTAATTACATCTAGAATTATAATAAAATAAAGTATAATTACCTTAGAAATAGTTAAGAGTTTGTTTAAAATGTATTATTTTCTTTTATTAAAGCCCAAAAGCATTGATGAAAATTACTTTGTCTACAAATTGATATGGTTAATTGAGAGCCATTAGAGGAGATTCATAAATGTCAAGATAGAGATCCTTTAAAAAAGTATTGATACTTTAATAAATATAATTCCTGTGGAAAATTAGTTTGCCAATATTTATGATTATTAAAACATCTTAACATTGTGCCAGTAAACTAGTCAAATTAAAGTTACATTTTTAAAGAAGGGTTATAAACAGTCTAATTTTTCATAATATCATAAAAACATGTTGATATTTGGAATTTTAATTTTTTTCTTATAGAATGTTTCTAAAGTGATAAACCATACTACTCATTATGGGGCAAACATTTCTATACTTATTCAGGTCACAGAGAATCTAGAATTGATTCTTTACAGGACAAAGTAAAATGTTACTAGATAAAAATAACCAAATATATGATTTAGTATTTAATTAAATTTATTCTTTTACTAGAGCCTAGATCACAGATACCAAAGATATAGGTTGAGGCAGGGAGGAATAAAATGTAAAATTTATGTTTTTCAAAAGGCTTCCATACTTCTGCTTCTAGCCAGGAAGCAATAACAAAGATTGAACTTAATATTACACCATGAACAACTATAACACTGGATAAAATATACAAAATGCTCTCAGACATTGGAAATCATCCAGCACAGAATGTGATCTTTTTGAGAATGTGTTCTCTTTGAGAAGGGAAACAAATAGAGTAAATTTTATAATCGTAGTCAAAATCTCAGCAGGTTTTTTTTTTAGACATTGGCAAGCAAGTCTAAAATTTATATGAAAAAGCAAAGAATGTAGATAAGCATAAACATTTGGGGAAAAAAGTGATTTATATTATTTCAAGACATTTAAAAAACTAATAATCAGTGGCATTGAAACAGAATAGAGAGCCCAGGATTGGAGCCATACAGATAGAGTTAACTGTTTTTTGACAAGGTGACAAGCAGTTCTAAGAGAAAGGATAATCTCTTCAAAAATTTTATAGAAACAATTTGAAGTCTATATGCAAAAAAAAAAATTGGACTGAGACAGATGTCTCTTGTCTTACACAAAAATTAACTTAAAGTCGACCATATTGTAAATTTAAAATGTAAATATTATTGTGAATTTAAAATGTAAATATTTTAAACATCTGGTAAAAATATAGAAGAAAATCTATATGACTGTAGATTTGATGGGTTTTAAAAATGTAGCATGAAAGCATGAGATAAAAAATAAGTTGGACTTTACTAAAATTAAAAAACTGTTTGCTTTGTGAAATACACTGCTAAGAGAAGGCAAAGACAAGCCCTATACTAGCAGACCATAAGTGTAAATCACTTATCTGATAAAGGACTTGTATCAAAACTATGTAAAGAACTTAGGTCTCAACATTAAGAAAACAAACAACCCAAACAATAAATGGGCAACTATCTTAACTGACATATTGCCAAAGAAGATATATGAATGGCAAATAGACACATGAAAAATTTCTCACCATCATTTGTCAACATGCAAATACAAAATTAAAACCAAAATAAAAATACAAATAACACAAGAGGTTAAAAAGGTAAAAGGCTAAAAGATAATATCAAATGTTGGCAATGATGTAGCGTAACAAGGCCTTTCATTCATTCCTGGTGGAAATGAAAGATAATACGGTGTCTTGGAAGACAATCTGGAATTTGCTTATAAAAATAAACATGATTCTAATTCTAAGTATTTAAATTAAAAACCTCTACTTACAATTCTAAGTATTTAATTAAAAAATTTTACTTACAAAAATACCTGCATGTTAATCTTTAGGAGATTTATTCAATTTATAATTACTATGAATAGAAGCAACTAAGATTTTCTTCAACAAGGAATAAATAAATAAAATGTGGTATGACCATACAATAGGATTCAATTCAGTGATATAAAGGAACAGGTTATTGACTTATGCATTAATGTGGAGGAATCTTAAATACTTTTTTAAGTGTGAGAATCCAGACCCAAAGCCTTTGTACTATATGATTTCCATTCATATGGCATTATGGAAAAGGTAAGATAATAGGAAAGGAGAACAGATCTGTGATTGTCAGAGATTTTTGGTAATGGGCGGTGGTTGACTATAAAACAAAAACACACACACACACACATAGTGAGATTTTTAGTGTATTGGATTTTTAGTGTATTGGAGACTTTTATTGTATTGGGTGTGGATACATGACTCTCTGCACTTGTCAAAACCCATTAAGTGTAACTTATACAGAGTAAATTTTAACATTAGCAAACTAAATTGAAAAATGGGAATTTGGGTATCACACCTATGATACAAAATGTAGACTGCGACAAATAGATCTGATTATTTTTAAGAATATATTAAATAACCACATTGGAAAGGGAATGAGTTTGGAAATTGAGCTGGGAGAGGATGTTCTGTCATATGTTTTAAGACCCCAAGTGGATGCCTGAAACTAGATATTCTGAATCCTATGTATGCTATGTATTTTTCTATACAGCAGGTCCTTAAATAAAGTCATTTTTTTTCAATATCATTTTGTTGTAATGCTACTGAGATGCTGTAGGAACTTAACTCTTATTTATATCAATTAGCCTGTGGTAAACTTGGTTTTGTTATATATCGTTTTTCTTAAAGTCGCAGAACTTGCCGATGATGTTAAGAGCTTACTGTACACATATACCTTTCTACTTTAGCTTCCTCAACTCTGCTGTAAATGTGTCAGTAGCTTCTTCATTGGCAGACACTGACTCTCCAGTAATTTTTATATTTTCCAGTCCAAACCTATTCCTGAATCTGTGTACCCATTCCTTACTTGCAGTAAATGGTTTGGTGACACTTGTTTTACAAGATTCCATGCTGAAGTCTTTGTACAGGCTCAATGTTTTCTGGTGCAATATGGTGCTGTCTATCAGGACATATTTTCTTTTTATGTCTTCCACCCACAAATTTAATGTTTTTTTCGTCTTAACTAAGAATTCATCATGCATGCGGCTATAACTTTTATAATTTGAGATGCAACAGCAAAACTAGCATGATTTTTTTAATTTCATGATTAGAAGTTTTGTTTTTGTTGTAGATCTTTGCAACCATAGTATACACTTTTTTTCTATTATTAAGTAAAAAACTTTTACCTTTTCACTTAAAGAAGTACTTTATGACTTCTCTTTGGCATATCTGGATTGCTATCATTCTTACTCTTGTGCTTTGGGGATGTTAAGAAAAATAAGTTACTTGAACACAAGCACTGAGATACCTCAAGTTGATCTGATAATGGACACTAAGTAACTAAAGAGTGGGTAGCTTATACAGTATTGAAGGGGTGAACAAAGAGACAAAGGGATGGTTCACATCCTGGGCAGTACAGAGCTAGGTGGCATGAGATTTTATTATGCTACTCATAATGATGTTCAACTTAAAACTCATGAATTGTTTATTTCTGGAGTTTTCCATGTAATATTCTTGGACCATGCTTGAAATGGCTAACTGAAACTAAAGATAAGGGGAAACTATGATAAATTTATTTCTCATGGGCTTACAGATTAATGATTTTGAAACTGCTTTAGTTGTACTGTATGCTGTGGTTGAACAAATAAGTAAATGAATGGTAGATAGTGGAAACCAGGTTTTTAACAGTTAGAAAGGAAGTTATAGATAAGCAAGAAGAGAAAGCTAGAATGAACTCTGTGGTACATTCCTAATTTGGTGAAAGAAACAAACCTATAATCAAGAAGCTAAATGAATACAAACAGGATAAACCTAACAAAATCCATATTAAACATATTACAATTAAACTTTCAAAACCTAATACACAGAAAAAATATCTTAGAAGCATCCAGAGAGAAATATGTTATCAATAGAGGAATGCAAACTTGAATCACCAATTTTTCATTTGAAACCACAGAGACCAGAAGAAGGTGTCATGACAGTTTTTCAGTGGTGAAACACTAGAACTATTATCCATAAAATTTATGTTTTACCAACTCATACTTTAGGGATGAAAAAGAAATAAATATATTCTTAGATGAAGAAAAAAATTTGTTGCTTTAACAAATTAGCTTTTAGCTTAAGAATTAAGCGAAAAAATTAGCTAAAGGAAGTTCTTCAAACAAAGAAAATGATAAAAGAAGGAATCTTCTGATAATGATTAGGAATAAAGAACAGAAAGAGAAAATCTAGGGATATATACAGTAGGTTAACCTTCATATCAGTTTTATATATCATATTTGGCAATTAAACTAGAAGTTAAAAATCATTTGATACTCACAACAATGATATTTAAAAATGGAGCAAGTAAAAGAACCTAAATGGTAGTAAGATATCTCTCCATTCATAAAAATGTGCAATAGTAGAGGGTCAGGCAGATCGGCACAGTTCAGCACAGATCAGTGCAAACATGGGATGCCTCTTTCTATTGTGGGAGTCCTGAACAGAAGAGTGACAATTTAATGGACCCTCAGGTGAAGAGGGAAAAGGGAAGCTGGGTGGGAGGGCCTGCAGTAGACTGAGTCTGAATGGGGAAAACTGTGTTTAAGATTTTCCCATCCTTCCCTCTCTCCCAGTAAGAATGCCTCTGCAGGCATTATGGCCATGCTACCCAGAACACGCCTGATTCTGTCTGATCTTGGAAGCAAAGCAGAGTTGGGCCTGGTTAGTACTTGAATGGGAGACCACCTAGGATGACTGGGTGCAGTAGGTGTAAACAAAAGAAAAAAAAGAAAAAAAAAGAATGCCTCTGCAGAGGTTCCTGAAGAAGATCATGGCACAAGACCTCATAAGAAGAGGCTTAGGAATGAAGGCAGCAGGGCTAGAAATGTTAAGATGTGAAAGAGCAGGGCTGGGGGGATCTGAGTCTTGAATGCAAGTCCCTCAGAGACTTTAGTGCACTGGCTGTGCATCAAGTCAAGTCTGGAGTGAGGAGGACAGCTCTCCTCCATGATGCCTGTCAGGCAAAACCTTTATAATTGTCTATGTTCAGGCTTCTAGAAAAAATAAATCATCATTTTGACAATTTCTCAGAACACAAGTCAATATAAAAAATGTATTGATTTTCAGATACCAGCAACAAGCAAAAAAGAATATTAAAAATGCCGTTTAAATCCCATCAAATAATGAGTTTTTAATGATTTTAAAATTATTTTTAGTGTTTTCATAAATATTGTACAATTACTTTACTTTTAATCCTGTTTATGTTTAATGCATCTCAGTTGAAATCTATTTCTATGATGTCTTTTGAATGAATTAGTTTTGATACTTTTTCCTTATTCCTTTTTCTAACATTTAAATTATAGTTTGTAAATTGTTTTGTTCTCTGCCCAATTTCTATAGCATGAGGCTCAGGAAAAGTTAGAATATATCTGCACGTACCCTTTGTTGTAGTTCTGAGATTCTGCTAATTACATTAGCTAATCAGATCTATAGTTCACCACACACAGCCAGCAGCATATTTTACTGTGGAGTTTATTCTTTCTCTCAAATTGATCACAGATACCTCAAAAATGACTAATGCTGATAGACTTTTCTGTATATGCTGAAGTTCCATGATGATCTTTATAATTGTAAAAAAACTATATAGTGTATACAATACATTTGATTCTAAATGCTTTCTTTGTTATTTAATTCTTGCAAAAATAGTGCAAGATATATACTATTACTTTCCATTTACAAATAGAGATACTAAAGTACAGAAAGATCAAATAATTTCCCCAGGATCATGAAAGTAGTGAATGGTATTCTGAGCCTAAAATCTATGCTGTTAATCATTACATAACTGCCTTTCAAGGATTGATCTTGATTTTTCCTTCTGTTACTAAATAACTCATTTTGTGTGTCTACTTCTCCAAAGTAGGGCATTTACTACCTGTTTCAGTTGACAGTTTCTAATTTTATAGAATGTTTAGAGATCTGGGATGAACAAAGGATATAAACATGATTCAGTATAATTATTATCAATATTATATAATTTTCTGCTGACTTTTCTGAAATATAAATGCATAATTCATTTTGAGAAACACTTAACTTTCAGTTAAGTGAAGTTATAAAAACTAAGTATCAATTTTAATGGGAGAGCTGAGACATTAATTTTCAACAGTTTTTAAACTCAATAAAACAGCCTTATTAGGTACAAGTATTGGAACAGTTAAGAAAAAATATCTTTAATAGACTCTCAGAAGAATGAGAAAACAATTGGGATCTAATTAAAACTAATCTTTGTGTTCATTTTATTTGACTTCCCTGCACTACCATCTTATGATATTTTGAGTAATGTTTTTATACTCTCTCACACTAAACTGTATTTCAGTGTTATCTAAACATTAAAGAAAGCAGATGTATTTATCCCTAAATTAGATTTCTACTTATAGAATGCAGGAAGATAATTTTATTTCATTCAGTGACCTACTAGTAAAACATTATATTATGTTGGGATATAAACCCCCAATTAAACGTAAGTTCCATGAATGCCAATACTTTCTAAAACAAATTATTTTATAACAGAGGATCAAAAATATTGAAGCGATGGACAAACTAATATTCACTGCATAAATCAAAAGAATGTAAGCATAAAATGGCTAAATATCAAACTCTCAGCATGCTGAAGCTATGGAACTAATTTAATCCTACTATAGTCATCAACTCTATCATAACATAAAGGTTGTTCCCCTGACCCAGTGAACTACCTTTGGAGAAGGTCAGAGAAGTGACTGTGCAAAACACATGTAGGAGCCAGTGGATGTCATAGAGACACACCACTCAAGACTTTAGAAACATTAGTAGAAACCATTCTAATGTAAAAATGTAAAAAAGATCTGTAGTTCAGCGTCTTGATGAATATTTGGAAAAGTGGTTTTGCCAAGGAATCTGTTAAATATTTAAGCCCTGTGTAACCATACAAAAAAGACAGAGGTGCAATTATTTTTATATTATGTTAAAGACAGTAGATACTCCACTGCAATCTGGCTGGAGACAATAAAGGCATACACTCAAAACAAGGTCAGAAATAGGGCAATAAACTAGGAAATGTTTCAACAGTTCCTGGGAAAGATGAATTGGATGAATCAAATAAAATGAAAATTTGCATTTAATGTTTCTGTGCTGTAATCTGGCAATATGTTTTACCTTTGAATTATGCCTGCCAGTTTATCATGTAAAATTATATATGTACATATAGGCTTATTTCAAAAGATGCACAAGATTGGCCAGGTTACAGTATGTATAACAGCAAAATCAACCCAAAGTAATGGCTAAACAAACAGAATTTGACAGTTTTCTGTACATGTCAATTGTATCTATTTGGTTGACAGTGTTCTTTAAGTGTTCTGTCAGATTTTTTGTATTTTTTTCTATAAATACTGAAAGAAGAATGAGGAAATGTCTAAATATATTTGGGAATTTCTCTTTCTCTTTAAGTTATGTCAGCTTTGGCTTTATGTATTATAAATCTCCACTCATTGAATGAAATTAGGGTTGTTGTCTTTGTGTGTGTTTTTATCCTGTACAAACTTTATGAAGTTTTCATTTACATCCCTGGTAAAAAAAGTCTCTGAGTTAAAGTTAGTTTATGTGATAGCAAAATATCTTCTCAAGCTCTTTTATGCTTAGTGTTTACATGCTACATACATTCCTATCCTTTTATTTTTGACTGCCCTCTTTTTACATTTAATATGGGTTTCTTTTAAAAGGCATATAATGATTGTTACTTTTTCATCCATTTGACAGTCTCTGCCTTCATTTATGCTTTCTTCTACTACTTAGATGTAACATAACTATTGTATTATTTGGATTTCAATCTACTATCTTTCTGTTTTTTGAATTTCAACCTACTATCTTTCATTTTTTCTGTTCCTCTTTTTCCCTTTTCTATTTGTGGATTAATTGAGCTTTCTTCTCATTTTTATTTCTGTTCCTGTTTTAATAATTATACTGCTTTTTATTTTTTAGTGTTTTTCCAGGGAATACAATATGTATGCACTGTTTGCTTATCACAGTGTATCTTCAAATAATAATATGCTACTTCATGTCTCACTTAAGACCTTATAACACAATACTTCAACATCTTCCCATCACTTATGCTTTTGCTTCATGTAGTTTACTTCTTTATATGTAATCAATACTATCATATTTTGTTGCAGTTTTCCTTAGGACAATTATTTTTTAAATTTAAAAAAAGTGAAAAAGATCTACTTTATTTTCTATAAATCTTACCATGTCTGCTTTTCTTCATATTATTGATTTGATTTGAATTTCTATTTGACATCATCCTATGGCTATTGAACTCCCTTTATTATTGATTGTACTACAGGTCTGTCAATGAATTCTCAGCTTCAATTATCTGAAAATATCTATATTTCTTCTTTATTTTTTAACACTTATCATTGTTAGATACATTTCTTTTATGGGGGTCAACTTTTTTTTTTTCTGTCAGTACTTTAATGATGATATACCATTGTAGTCTGTCTTACATATTTCTTACAAGAGGACTGTTAACATCTGTATCTGTTTTTTGTATCCAGTGTTTCTTTTTTCTCTGACTTTATTTTTGTTTTAGTTTTAGTGTTTTTATTTGCGTTTGTGTCAGTTTTATTATCCTTGTGGGTAGCTAAGAGACTTGGATTTGTGGTTTGTCATCTTTCCTTAATTTTGTACACATTTTTGCTATTATCTCTCCCAATATTTTTTCCTAATTTTTTTTCTTCTTCTTTGGGACCTCAGTTATTTGTATGTTATACAATTATTATATGTATGTGTGTCCTGTAATTCTTAGATGCTTTGTTATGGTTAGCTGGGGTTTTATAGAATTCTTTTTTTTTTAATCTTTCAGTTAGGATAATTTATATGAACCCTTCTGCAAGTTCACTATTTCTTTAGGTATAATATTCTGGTTTTATTTTCTATCATTTTCATTTGATTTTGTTTATCTTCTATATCTCTGCTAAATTTATCCATACATTTATACATGTTTCCTACCTTTTCCACTAGATTTATTAAAGTACTTTATAGTACCTGTTTTGATCATTTCACTATCCACTTCTGGTCATGGCTCTGTTGATATATTTATCACTGGAAATGAATTGTTTTCTTGCTTTTTTTGTCGGGGGGAGGGGTAGGCTCTCTCTTTAAAAAAAAATATAAAGCAATGTGTTTGGAAGAAATTAGAGACTAGGTAAATAGTGTTTACATAACTAGGCATGCCTCTTCCTTTGTTCAGATTATTATGATGCATTGTCTAGCCATTCAAAGCAGTAGTTCAGCTGTGTTTGGAGTTTGGTTGATCTGTAGTTACCTTAAATTCACTACAGATTTCAACTCTTATGGCAGGATATTGTGAAATTTATGTTATTGAAGGTCCTGGATTTTTTCGAGAATTTTTCTCAGGGTTATTACTGCAGTCGGCACAGGCTCTACATGCCTGTACTACAGAGGTCTTTTTCTTTTTTCTTTCTTTCTTTTTTTTTTTTTACCCATATTCTTAGTGATATGGCTCCTCTTTCACATAATAAGGAAACTTTGCCTTTGCATTTGAACCAGTGGTTGATCTTGAGTGAAACAGAGTTTCCTTTCTCTCCCCACTATTAGCAGAACTCTAGTTTGGTTTGTATCAGTGCAAGTTTCTGGCATGAACAGGTTTCCTGCCTCTCTCCCAGGGACAGACAACTTTTAGTGGACGCATTTCTCACTGGAAGTTACTTTTGCCTGGGACCAAGGTCTGGAGAGCATTCCCTGGTTTGGGGATATTGTTATTCCTTCCTTACAGATAGTACATTTTCGCTTATGTCTGGGTAGCGAGGGGGTTTCCTGCCTCATCATGAGTGATTTAAAATTTTTGGTTAAAATTTGAGAAGGGTCTGGGTAATGGTTTGTTCCTTTTTCTGAAGTCAGTATATCTCCAGTCTCTTGCCTTGTTCTCAATCTACTGAGCACTTAGTAGAGGCCTGAGAAAAGCAGCTTCTGAATGAGTTATGGATCCCCTCGTATTGTAAGGATCCCAGGGATTCTAAGCTGTTGTGCCAACCAGCATTTAGCCTTTAAGAAATTTACAATATTGTACCTATTATCTTTTACCCATTTTTTTTTTTCAGTTACTGCCTCTTTCTCTCATGTTCTATCAAAAGAGAAACTGTGTATATCCCACCTTCATCACAGGGGGTTGTCACCCATTGCAATTCAGTTCTTCAGTTGTATAATCTCAGCCCTGTGTTGGGATCAAGAAAAGGTTTTGCTTTTGTCAGTTGTCCAGCTTTTGTTGTTCTGTCAGGAATGATATTCTCCTGTGGCTTTCTACAACTGACATGGTAGTGAAAACTCTCTTCCTCTACTTCTGTGATCACTTTTATCACACATCAAGTTTCCATTTATAGATAGATTTATATTTGGGATCTCTATCTCATTTATTGTTCTATTTATTTATTCTTATCATACTAATTACCTTGGCTTATATTCTGGACTGAGTGCTGATAAGGAAATTTTCTACACACCTTGACTTATTATTGTCTAACATTTTTTCTTCCACATGAATTTTAGACTTGTCTAATTTAGCAACAAAGAACTTTTCCTGAGTATTTATTGAATTTGCATTATATTTATCAATTCACTTGAGAATGATTATAAACTTTCCCATCTATGAAACTTGTATTACTTTCTCCTTTTATTGATGTCTCTTAAAAATGTTCTTTATATAACTTTCTTATTTTAAAAAAATCTCTGATTTTTTGTTTTATCACTAGATACTTCATAGATTCTATTCACCTAAGCACTCAATCAACACTTTTGTTTCTACCCTTTTGAGTTCTGGAACTTCAGCTGCCACCGATCACTGTTTCAAGATCATAGTGACCTTATTTACTTTCTTACTTATGATCTCAACCATGGGTTTTTAATCTTTTAAAAACTATTGAAACTAAAGTTTCCTATTGTTTACATAAAAGTCACATTTAATTAGTGGTCTCTCACTGTACATAAAAGTCAAGGCAAACATCTCACTGTCACCTTTCCCATACGATATTGCATTAGATGAGAAGTGAGGAAGAACATATCTTTCATTATATTATGTATTCTTAAAACACCATCAGAATATTTTTTGTCTGCATTCCAATGGCTCTGCTACTTTAACAGATATAGAAGACAAGTAATTAATATTTCTTTGCCCTGGTATGTTGTCCTGGACTAAGTTAATCTTTGATTTATTTTACATCTGATGTATAAAAGATACCTGAGACCTTAATATTTGTGTGGCTTTTATGTTTATTTTCCTTTAGTACAGATGCTCATGTATGGCTTACTGTCTTTATTCCATCATTCAGAGTTTGACAACAAAAAGAACTTTAAAAATATCCCATAAAGACAACATTGGTATTATCTAACTGATGTTCACAAAAATAAGAACCTACGTCAAAAAAAGAGGGAATTCCCTAGCTTTAATAAGTATTTTATCATTATTTTTTTTGTTTTGTTGCTTTTTTATTAGTTTTGCTCTTGAAAAGGCAAGGGAGGGTCACTTTTTAGGAAAGGAATTATTAAATGAATCATTATATTTAAAAAGCTATTTATAATTTCCAAATTAAAGATAATTGCTATATTTAGAAGCTGTTACATAGCTTTAATATGAAAACAGTAAAACTGTACTTTAATTATTTTTAACTCAAATGTACATATTGGTCGTTCTATAACAATTGTTCTATTACTTATACTAAGGTGTCTTTAAGAGAGATTGGGGGAAACTGTAATTATAAAACAGTATATAAATGGACACATATGTAAAAGAATTTATACCAAACTTTTCAGAGGATAGCATAAAAACATAACTGAACAGATATTCTTTATATGTTTTTTTCTGTTTAAAAATTTATAACTTGAAATATTTATCAATGTCTACTCTATAGTTTGTTTTAAAATGAATTACTGATTAGTAGTTGTGAATATTAAGGTACAGGAATAAGTGGCCAATGAAAAATACTTTTTTCAGTTCTCTAATTGGAGGTTTAATTAGAAACATGAAATGTTTTTGAAAGGTAGTCATCTATTAACAATATACCTACTAATAAATTGTGTTAATAGATAAACAAATTGAATAAAAATAATGTATTTGACTGTAAGGCCAGATAAATGTTAACAGTCCTTGGGTGTTTTCAGTATCTTTTTCATATTGTAGGCAAGGGCATCTACATCTACAAACAAGCCAATCTACAAACATGTTGTAGGCAAGGGTATCTACAAATACCTACAAACAAATCAATTTTTCTATCATTTTTTTTCTTTAAAATTATCAGTAATGATTCATCTCTTTTTTTGGCTAAAGTGTTGTATTCTACAGTGACCTTTAAGCCATCAGAAAAAAATCCCATAGTAATATATGTACTGTATTATATTGCATTTAAGGGATGGAAAAATAGCAGGCATCTTTGCCAAACTGGAATAATTCTTAAATAAAATGTGGTAATACTGCTCACATGAATATGTAAAAAAGGGGTTAGTTAGAACATTCAGTTTATAATACCATTTGGTTATTTAAAAGCATCTGCTCTCTGTAGGTATCCACTCCTAATAAGCTTGTCATTTCTTGGCAACAATTGTGTTAATTGAAATACCAGAGGTCCCAGTATTTTACTTTCAAACTAGAACCAGTAAATAGATATGTTTCTGTGAAGATGATATGATATGATAGCCAATATTCATTTTCTAATAGCTCTCATGACTCACGATATTTTCTTATAATCTAGCCTCAGTGCAACATTTTTTACATAAAATTACTCATTTAAAGCATCTCTACCCATCTTCACATCTCTCTAATTAAACATGTCCTATCCTTTCTTGGCCAATATAAGTTATGTGCAACATTTGGTTTGATCAGCAAACATCTCTATCTTTATCTTTGAGTCCCAAGAAGTTCTTATTTCCACACTTTCTCTCAATGTAAGCATTTGACATGTTTCTAGTTTCAGAAACTATTTTATTTCAAACTTGCAGCCTAGACTACATTATGCAATTTCATTTTAAGTGATGATGACTTAAATCTCTATTCTACATCACTAAATCTAATGTCTTTCTGGCTAAAAGCTTAAATTTTATCTAATTACTGTAATTTCTCTAGATTGTATTATCAACTTCTTTATGGAAAACTATGGAATTAGAAGTTTACTTTCCCCAGAAAACCTGACCTTTCTTTTCATAGTCCTAACATTGTATCACAGTTATCCCAGTTACTAAGTATAGATTCATTGGCAACAATACCAGTGATTTCCTTTTGCACCACATTTCCACCCACTGTTAGATTTACTTCTACCTTACTAGTACCTCCCAGTGAAATTCTAAACTTTTTAGGAATAAGTACCACGCAAATTAAAAACAAAATTTCACAAAATAGCAGATCACATTTCAACGTTTAGTTCACAAGTGCTAAATCAAAGAAGAAACTTTAAGACTATGAAATTCCCAAGTAGACATATATCTAGGAGCTGTATCTACAGCCCTCTTCCACTGATCATTTGAGATTAGTAGAACTATGAGAGAAAGGAATTGCACATGAAATACATTGGAATACTGAGATTTCGTGCTTTTACATCCTCAAAACTCCACTATAATACTGAGATTTCTTCAGTACCTTTTGTTTTCTTTAACAATGGTCCTAGTTGAGTACCTTGTCATCTGTCACCTAAGTCATGTCAAGGCTGTTCACCTGGTCTCTATTACTCTCTCAAATTTATTCTATTTGTTGCCAAAATAACTATTTTTTTCTACGTAGAGAAAAAAGAACATCACTCTGACCTCTGCTCATTTAAATTAAGTTAGTATTTCCACATCACCTATAGAATACCATCCAAATAATTTTATCTGGAGGGCAAAATTGTGACTATATTCAGACTGGACCATTTTCAAAAAAGTGTAATTTACTTGAATGGTTTATACAACATGACTTAATCTCAGATTACTCAAATGATTAGGGAACTTCTATCTCATAAATCTATTAAAATTTAATGAAATGCTGTATAAAGTTCTTAACTTAAGCTTGATACACAAACAATATTCTGTAAGACAATTTTTAACATTAAAAGTCTTTTATGCCTCCTCCCTTTACTTACTATATTTCTGGGCTTTTATTTTAATCATATCAGAATAAGTGTAATATTAAATTAATTCACAAGATTCAATTTTTTATATCTTTGATTCCTTTTTAATATGCCATCTAAATGCTTTATTGTAATGCCACATGCTTTTTTGAAAACAATTCTGGTTGATTCAGTTCAAATTAATTGCTTCCACTTCTGTTGTCTCATAAAATTTTGGTTTTATGTCTTAAAAGTATAGTATGGTCCATAAAAGAGTTGGACTTCGTCAAAATGAAAAACAACTTCTCTGCAAAAGAGCTTTTAAGAAAATGAAAGGATAAGATACCTACTGGGAGAAAATCTTTGCAAAATATATATCTGATAAAGGACTATTATCCCATATATACAAAGAGCTCTTAAAACTCAAGGAGGAAAAAACAAACTCTGACTTACCTCAGATTGCTTCAACAAAATACCATAAATTGGGTGGCTTGTAAACTACAGAAATTTATTTCTCGCAGTTCTACAGACTGGAAGTCTGAGATCAATGTAAAAGAGTGGTTGATTTCTGGTGAGAGTCCTCTTCCAGGTTAAGATGGCTGACTTCTTGTATTCTCAGGTGGAACTGAGCAGAGCAGAGAAAATAAGCTAATTCATGATTCTAATAAGGATACTAATTCTGTTCATTAAGACTCCACACTTAAGACCTAATCTAAGTTTAATAACCTCCCAAAGACCCATTTCCTAATACCATTACATCTGTGGGTGGGGTTTCAACTTAAAGAACTTTAGAGGACACAAACATTCAGTTCATAACACATCCAATAAAAAAAATGAGCAAAAGATCAAGATCTCACCAAAGAAGATATTCAGATGGCAAATAAGCAAATAAAAAGATGCTCAACATCATATGTCATCAAGAAATTGCAAATTAAAACAACCATGAGATACCACTACACACCAATTAGAATAGCTAATATCCATACAGATAATGCCAAATGCTAGGAAGACTTTGAAGCAACAGGAACTCTCACTCATTGGTGGTGGGAATGGAAAATAGTACAGACAATTTGGAAGATAGTTTAGCTTTTTTAATAAAAATATAATTTTACTATATGGCCTAGCAGTTGTACTCGCAAATGAGTTGGAAACTTAAAATTTATTTCTACACAAAAAGCTACATGCAGATGTTTACAGCAGCTTTGTTCATGACTGCCCAGACTTGGAAACAATAAAGATATTCTTCAATAGGTGAATGGTTAAACAAATTATGGTACAGTAAGTCCTCACTTAGCATCTTCAATAAGTTCTGCAACTTTAAGCGAAATGACATATAATGAAACCAATATCACCATGTGCTTATTGATGTAAATAAGAAGTAAATTCCTGTGACATGTCATCAGTATTATAACAGAATGACGT
This sequence comes from Macroglossus sobrinus, assembly GCA_004027375.1. NCBI lineage: Eukaryota > Metazoa > Chordata > Mammalia > Chiroptera > Pteropodidae > Macroglossus > Macroglossus sobrinus. The sequence continues at coordinate 782,211 of PVKZ01000421.1, read as the reverse complement.
AGAATGAAATGACATTATTTGAGGACCTTGCTGTGCTTCATACAATGAAATATTATTCCGTGATAAACTAAATAAGCTATCAAACCATAAAAGAACATGGAGGAATCTTAAAAGCCCATTGCCAAGTGGAAGAAGCCAATCTGTTAAAGCTACAAACTATAGGATTCTAATTAATATGACATATGAAAAAGGTGAAACTATAGAGACAGTAAAAAGATCAGTGCTTACCTGGGGCTGAGGAGGAAATAGGAGGAATGAATGGGTGGAAAACAGGGAATATTTAAGGCAGTCAAACTATTCTATATGGTGACTATATGTAATGATATGTACATTTGTCAAAACTCATAGAATATACCCCAAGAAGAGTGAACCCTAATGTAAACCATGCAATTTGGCTAGTAATAATGTACCAACTGTAACAAATGAAAACTAATGCCAGATATTAATAAGATAAACTGTTTTGTTTGGGTGAGAGGAGTATGGTGAGGGGAATATGGGTACTTTTAAACATCTTTTTTTTGAATGGTCCAGTCTTGCAAGTAAATCTTTGCCTTTCTGCTTCCCTATCTCTGACCATTCTTCCCTAGCCCATCATATGGCATTGGGTGTTGGGAGGGTTTGTATGCATGTTATGTCATAAAGGAGAGGATGAAACATCCTGTTATTCCCTGTTTTGCTCCTACACTCTATGTCTCCTGCATCTCATTATCCACTGCTCCAGAATGGTCAGATTTTCCAGTAGGATGCTTCTTAAAATTCTGGGTTGAAAATATCTACCTTTCTGTGTGATGAACACTTGTATATTCTTCATATGGGTGGCAAGCTAATTAAGGATTATATTTCCAAAAATACATGGGCTCACTGTATTAAATTTACTATTCTTCTCAGAATATGTGTGTGTGTGTGTATATATATATATATATATATATATATATATATATATATATATGTATATATATAGTTTTTGCTATATATATATAGTTTTTTACTATATATACATATATACATATATATGTATATATGTATATATATAGTTTTTGCTATATATATAGTTTTTTACTATATATATACATATATACATATATATGTATATATGTATATATATATATGTATATATATATATATATATATATATGTTTTTGCTTGAAGAGGGAAAATCTTGGCCACTTGGTATCATAAAGCTGTTTATTATATTCAAGCCAAGATTTTTAGGAGTTACCGAATAAATGATTCCTTGGTGTTAATAGATATTTTAAACCATTGTCAGAAACCATGCATTTTGTAATCATTTGTTTAATAATTGCTATTTTTCCTGAGTATTTGACATTTGACGAGTATTTATTTCAGGAAAATTAGTAAGAAACATAATAACTGCAATATGTGTTCTTGTTTGCAGCAGCTTTTTTATTGGAAAATGTTCCAATATTTTCTAGTTCCTAAAAAAAAACCCAGAAATTTATTGTAACTATTCTTATTCCTTGCATTAGAATAGTGAGTTGAATATTATGTTATCCCAAATAATATATCAAATAAACAATGCAGTATACAAAGTTATTGTTTTGAGTTTTTGTTAGCTTTTTTTTCTTTTGTTTTATTGATATCATCTTTCTTTTATGCCTAATTTTTAAATATTTACTTAAACTGATAAATAGCTAATATTTTTATTATTTTAGCTATTTATTTAGTTATTTATATTGAGATTAAAACATGAAAATATTTAAAATTTATTGCATTTTAAAAGATGGTATATATTGTTTTTGCATGCAGTATAAAAATACAATCATGAGACAAAAATTGCTTCTTTATTTTTCAGTATATTTTCAATATGTCTTCTTAATAATATTCTAGTAAGTTTAGGAGATTTGTATTAACACAGAAAACCTTTTTTCCTCTTTCTTTTATTATTATGTCTAAGCATACAGTGTCCTTTGTGCATCTAAGTATATATTCATATAAAAATAGGCAAGCTGAATAAGCAGAATATGACTATTTATGAGATTGGTTTGTGTGACATTCAGAAACAACTTCTTTATTTGTCTGAAATAGGGCATGGATAAAGAAGTTTTTTTTGTTTTTTTATTTTTTTTGGTGGGGAGAGTACAGTTAAGTGACTGAATAACATTATTTATCTTAAGACATAAAATGATACAATTGGTTATATTTTTAAAATATCATCCCTGAAGTAAATACATTTATAATTTCAGAAAATATTTTTATAAAAAATTTCAACTCTTTCAGGTTTCTGATCTTGGACTGGATAGAATGCTCATAATAGAGAAGTAGATATTCATTAAACTAGGAAAAGAATGATATGTTTTATTAATCAGTCAAGATAGATATTTTTTTATCCTGATGATCATTTTGCTCTGGTGGCTCATGTAATTGAATGGGGAAAAGTGGCCCCTTAAAGTATTAAGGTTGTATTAGAGTTAGATGAAAGAAAAATATTCCAAGAAGAACGGTTTACATAAGACATGTAAATTTCTCTCTGAATAGTTAGTTCTGCTTTATAAATTCAGAGACCTAGGTTCAAGCATTATCTCCTAGGACATTTTGCTGATCCTCAAGATTGGCTGTAATTGAGCCAACTTTCCATTCACATTCAATTCTCCAGCAGGAGGAAAGTGAGGACTAGCTAAAGGAATGTTTTAAATTTAAATTGGGGATGACCAAAATTTGTGCACATGAAACCTCTACTTACATAACTGGGTGCACAGCTACAACTTTTCCTATAGAAGAAGGCAGAAGTTTTTGTTTAGGTTGACAACTAGTAGTTTTTTCAAGTTGGGTACCTGACAATATTGTGGTGTGAATAACAAAAGAAACTGTTACTGATGTAGTATTAAAGGAATGAAGGGAGTTCAGGGACTTCAATTAAAGATGGTGGAATAAAAAATAGAATTGCATCCCATTGTTTAATAAAGTCAAGCAAAAAATAAGATGAATGAAAAATATGAGGGATTTATGTAGTTACTTGTTAAACTTTGAAAACACAATCTTAAAAGAGTGTCTGTGAAGCAAAGTTTTAGAAATTGAATGAAGACACAGAGTGCAGGTCCAGAGATCACAGGCTTTTGCAAAGAGTATTGAGAGGAGTTGGTTTCTTGATCCTGGTTGAAATTATGTTAGTGTAAGAGGCAAACATAAACACACACACACACACACACACACACACACACACACACACACACACACGAATACTTTGTTTTTTTTTTCAAGATTCAGACCTTTGTGGTTGCAGGAGAAGTTGAAGGTGGTAAACAATGCTGGATTAGGAGACAATTCCCATGGGTCTCTGTTACTGAATATTTTGTGAGTGTAGTCACTGACTTTGTTCCAGACTACATTTTAAAAGATAGCGATACTGTTGATAGTGTCGCTCTCTGGAGAAAAGGGCAGGTTTGTTTACTGTCCAATAGAATAAAGATATTGTCTTCCTCCAGGGCAAAGATCGGACAGGTTAGCTGCTCATTATAAAAGGTTGAGGTTCCCTATGGTTGGAGTTCCTCCCCTGTAAAGTAACCTATTATTTGTGCAAGTGTTTTGTAGCCTTCTTATTACTGCTTTAGGGAACTTTTTTAAGTTTTTAAGGCTAGATTAATAATAAAATGGGAAAAAGTCCAGATTAACAGGAAAAAAACAATTGAATATGTAGACATGAGAGATCATAATGATACTCAGAAAAATATGAACAGGCCCAGCTTTTTATACTTTTTTAAACAAACAAATTTATGAAGATTTTATAGGACAAAGAAACTTAAGTCTGGGTGCTCATTAGTAAGGAATCTAAACAGAAAGAGGGCTGAGGTAGTAATTTAGTAAAAAAATAACAAGGTTTGTTTATACAGGCTTCTTGGCTCTGGGTTTTTAAATTCTAGCAATAAGGGTGTTTTTCTCAGCTCTCTTTGAGCAAGGAGGGTATCTCTCATGGTGGAGAAGTATTTTCTACATTCAAGGAGACAAAGGAGACTCTATATGCCATTCCTGCACTGGCTGCTTATCACCTAACTTTAATTCAAAGTAATCAATATGCCATTGTGTGATATTTTGGGGTGGCCTAACTTGGACCCTGATAGTGCCTCGTGTGATTTGGATTTTGAGAACCCAGCATCAATCCCGATAGTTTACCTACTGCTACTGCCATAAATAATCCTCTTTGTCTATTATCTTGTAACCTAGGATCCCCAAGTCTTCTGACAACCTCTATGAAACTATGACAGATTAACTTGTTAAAAATATGAAACACTATCTGGACATTCCTACTTCTTGACACTCTGAAACTGATGATCATAGTCAGAAGGAGTGATGAATTAGAAAATTACCCTTTGGCATCCAGCATAGTAAAATCTAACTTACCCAATAATTACAAATAGGTGCTCAAAATAGGGGTGAAAGAGGAGAAACAGGTTATCTATATACTATTGAAGGACCACTACACAAAATGTTTATTGCAAGGTGTTCAAAATTAATCTCATAATAACTGAACAAACCAAAATAAAGTACAACCTAATTGGATGTAATGAGAAGAACAAAGCATCGTTTTTGTGACATTTCTGCAAAAAATCAATGAAGTGTATATAATTATAAGGAAACATCAGAAAAAAATTGAGTCATGTTCTACATAAGAGCCCTTCATAAGTGTGAATATTATGAAAGACAAGGAAAGACTAAAAAATGGTTCCATATTGAAGGAGACTGAAGAAATATAACAACTAAATGCAATGTATGGTGCTAAATTGAATTATTTTTCTATCAAAATGAAATGCAACATTATTTCAGTTAAATAAGACATCTATGAATTTTTCTCTTTGACTTTTGGAAATGCAGGGATAGAATCTATGAATTAGATGGCATTAATGTATCAGTGTTAATATTTGGACTTTAATGGTTTTAATATGATTAGGTAGTGTGACAGTCTGCTGAAATGTGATAAAGTAAGAGTTAATTAAAAAACGAAAACTAGACAAAGGAAGTCTATACCTTAGTAATGTTTAACTAAAACTAAAAGGCCTGGTTCCCAGAACCCTTAACTGCCTCCTGTTAATCATGAAATTTGTGACAATGTAACAATGAGCTTATATGCTAACTGTGAATTTTAGCTTGTGTCACCCTGCTCGCTTGCATGACATGAGAAACAATCAATTGAATATAAGCTGGACATGATTTTTGCTCCTAGCAAGGACAGCCTCCGGCTAATAAACAGACGTTGAGAGCATACTTGGTTTGATCTATTCAATATTGGCCACAACAGTAGGTCAATGTTCTTAGTTTTAAAAATTATACACTAAAGTTTTTCAGTACCAGTAACCTACTCTCCATTCAAGGGGAAAAATAATTTAAGGGGGTCACATTCTTATACTTAAAAAATCTGCATACATAGCAATTTATAGAATAACAAGATAATGTTAAAGATATAGAAGATCTGAAAAACATTAAGCATCTTGACGTAATTGATACTCATAGAGTGATATATCAAACAATCTCATAATAAAACACTTCTAAATAATCCTTGAGTCAAAGTAATATTCACAAAAGAAATAAGAAATATTTATAACTGAAAGACAATACAAATGATCAGAATCAATAGGATCCAGTGAAAGAAGTGTTTAGAAGAAAATTTACACCATTGGATACTTATATTAGGAAAGAAGTGGTGTTGGTTTAAAATCAGTGACTTAGGAAGCCAAATTAATAAGCTAAAAAAAAAAACAAAACAAAACAAGAGCCTGTGTGCCAATTGAGTTACTCTTCTCTTGCTTGGTCCACGACCATGCCTGGAAGTATGCTGTTGCTTTACTTTCCCTTCTAATAAAGCTGGTATTTTTTCTGCTGACAAAAAAAAAAAAAAAAAAAAAAAAAAAAAAAAAAAAAAAAAAAAAAAAAAAAAAAAAAAAAAAAAAAAAAAAAAAAAAAAAAAAAAAAAAAAAAAAAAAAAAAAAAAAAAAAAAAAAAAAAAAAAAAAAAAAAAAAAAAAAAAAAAAAAAAAAAAAAAAAAAAAAAAAAAAAAAAAAAAAAAAAAAGAGAGAGAGAGATAGAGAGAGAGAGCAAAGTAAACTCAAAGGATGTAAAAGGATAAAAATAACAAAAGTGCATCAATCAAAAAATTGGAAAAAAGATAATAGAAAAATTGTCAAAACCAAAAACTGGCTCTTTGAAAAAAAATTAAGAAGAATTAATAAAATCTAGCCAAACTTATAAAAAAGAGAGAAAACAAATTACCAACATCAAAGATGAAACAGGTTATTACTACAGATCTTACATAAAAAAAGAATAATTATGAATACTTTATGACAACCAATTTGGCAATGTGAATGAATTATGATAATTCATACTTAAATGAACACAAAAGATAACAATATTAAAGATAATAGAGTACTGTATATATTTAAAAATTTGATATTATTTAAAAAATGAATTTCTCACAAAACTTCAGGCCCAGATGATTTTACTGGAGATTTCTATCAGACATTTAAGAAATAAAGAACAGCAATTTTATATAAGTTTTTATGGAGAAGTGAATACTTTCTAGTAAGTTTTAGGTCAATATAATCCTAAGAAATGCATTACAAAAAAAACACAGAAAAGAGGAAAGACTATTATAGATCAGTTTTAATCAGAAACATAAATACAAGCATCCTTAACAAATTATAAAAATGCAAGCTCACTTTTACACTAGAAAAACAATCAATATATCATCATATTAACAGAATAAAGGCTAGAAACCATATAATTTTTCAAGAGTCATAAAGGAAGCATTTGACAAAATCCAGCGTCCATCTATGAAAAATACTCATTAAACTTTGAATAGAAGAAAACTTTCTAAATTTCACACAAAGAGATCTATAAAACCTATACCTATTTACATACTTAATGGTGAAATAGGAATCACTTTCCTCTTAAGCATAGTATTGTATATTTTAGCCATTAAAATAAGTCAAGAAAAAGAAATAAAAAGCATACTAATAGGAAAGGAGGTAATAAACTTTTTGAAGATACCATAATTGTTTATATAGATTACCTTAAGAAATCTACAAAATAAATATTACAATAAGTGAATTTAGCAAGGTTTCAGGATACAATTGTAATAAAACAGAATCAACTTTGTATATCAGCAGCAAGTAATTGGAATATTAAATTGACAAGATCTGTTTATAATAGCATCAAAACATAAAAGAAATAAATTCACCAAAAGATATGCAAGACTTCTAATCAGAAAACAATATTTAAGTTACTTTCTAACCAAACAAAATTTCGGTAATTTCAGATGCTACAAAATGGTATTAATGAATTCTTTACTGGTTCTTCAATAATAACAGAGCTAGATTTTTCCTATCTCATATGTTACTAATTAGAAGTAGAATTGAATTTTAGAAAGACATATCTAATTTTAAGCTCATGATATTTCAATTTATTAAACATCCAAAGCCATATATAAAGTACTGATGTGGGAGGATTTCAGGGAACTTTGAAGTTGACATTAGCACCTATAAGTTACTAACAATGCAACATGCAGGGTTAATTTGCCTTTTTGAGATGCTATTAACAGAATTTTCAAAATAATATCATTAAGAAATATAAAACTCAACTAAAAAAATACCCCCATGAAAATCATTCTGTTCCTCTGCTTAAAAAAAAAACAAACAAGTAACTTTAATTATAGTGTCAGTAATAATAATAATAATAGTAATAATAATAATAATAATCAAAAGACAGAAGTAGCAACTGGGAATAAATCCTAGTCTGAAATGTATGCGGAAGAAAGACACTATCATTTTGACATGTTTACCATAGCTTTGAAATAGCATTGAAACAATACTGCAGATGCTTGCATTTAACACTCTACAATACAGCAGATATAATTTGATGATAATTTAGTACTTAGATGAAACTAAATATATTAAATACAAAAAAATTGCATAATGTTATGTAATAAATAAAAATGGATATTTAAAGCAAATTATTGCAGATTTGCAAGATTGATAATCTAAGAGCCTTATTAAGCAGAACATGTATTAATTATAATATCAAATTTATTACATTTTTTTGGAGAAGAAAGGCTATGTGATTTTTATTTGTGTAGCCCCCTCAGCATCAACTGTATTCTAATTGTATTGTTGACAATAAATATATGGTCACAGATTCAAATTTAAAATATAACTTATCATGCTAAAGGATTTATAAGGAATATAGGAGAAATTGAAGTTTTAAAAAATAAATGCATTATGTTCTACTTTGAAATGACTTTTTGTAGGAAAAAGGTAAGGTGTTTATAGTAACAATCTCATGCCTTGAACATTAACTCCTTTTTTATGAAAATACCTAGTCTTAATTAAATATGTATTATATTTTAGCTGAAAAAAGGAAAGATTTATCTCTGAAAGCAGGGTGGAGATGGGGCAGGGTCAGAGAAAACTTAATTTCATATGGAAAACTATTAAAAGAACCTGATCAGGTTTCCAGTTTCTGTTAGGGATTTGATGAGCAGGAACAGACATCTCTCCCACCCTCTCAACAACAGCAGCAAGTAGGACATTCTGCACATCCACAGGCTTTCCTGAATCCATGAGACTGGGGTAAAGGAGCAAACAACTAACTTGAAATCAAAGGAAAAGTAAAGACCTTCAATCAAAAATAGATATGGGCACTTGTTTACTTGGTACAAATGTGTTCAGACATTGGTAAGAAGAATTCAGCTAATATTGTTAACAAATTGGAAAAGGCTGTGAGAGAATATGGAATACATAAGATCACAAATACTAAGAAACTTCACACATGTTAGAGTTGAAATCGGTGGTGGTCGGACTACCTAAGCCAAGGAAGTAGGCAAATGTTACAAATCAGAACTTGATTTATTTTTCTCTTGAATGTTTCAACTAAAGAAAATGATGAATATTAAACTTAAAATTCTATTGGGCCAGTAGCCATTACTCTGCATAGCACAAAAAAAATTGAGGAAAAATACTTCTGATATATGTAAAACACTGTAAAATTTAGTAAGAACATCACTCATGTCATTGATGAATGAGTGAGGTGCTAACGTAGCATTATTGTTTCACCTTTAGTTATTGTAAATGAAAACACCAACCAGCATTCATATAGGAACTACTTGTTCATTGATTGCAAACAAAGTTCTCACACTGATAAAAAGTGTGGTAAAAATCAAATAAAGCTGAGACTCAATTGGCCCTATGAAAGTTATAATAAAGTATATCACATATTTTATTAATTACAGTCTGCTATATACATATACTCTTTATATCATGAAAATATATAATGAAGCTCTATACACATACATGTGTATACTTTTTTTTTGAAGAGAAGAGGTAGTTGTTAATTTATGAGTACAGCACTGGAATATCTATATACCACAACTTACCTATCCACTCTACTGTCAGTGAACATTTGAGTTATTACAATTCTTTTGCTATTTTCCAGAACACTAAAATATTAATCATGCTCCTGTTGTTAGACTTTTTTGTAAAGGTCGAGATAGTAAATATTTTCAGTTTTGTAAGCCATATGGTCTTTGTCATTATTACTCAACCCTGTCATTGTGGTGAGAAGGCACTAGTAGATGAATGAATGCCTATTTGGCCCATGAGACAAAAATGCACCAACTTTTGTTTTTGGATAATATATATAGAGAAGAATTGCTGAGTATGTGTAGTGGGTTTCTAGGACTACTGTAACAAAATATGCAAACTGGGTGGCTTAACTAGCATAAATTTGTGTTCTCATTTGTTGTCTCCCTCAGTTTTGGAGGGAGGCTGGAAGTCTAATATAAGGTATAAATAGCTCTTCTGAGGGCTGTGAGAGGAATACGTGTTCTAGGCCTGTCTCTTTGGCTCTTAGATGACTGTCTTCTCCCTTTGTCCTCTTATATTGTCTTGTCTGTGTCTGTGTCGAAATGTTTCCTTATAAGGACACCAGTCATGTTAGATTAAGGCACACCATAATGACCTCCTCTTAACTTGATTACCTCTGTAAAACTCACATTCTGAGATAATTGGGGTTAGGATTTCAACATATGAATTTTGGGATATATTCAACCCATAACAGTTATAAGAAAACTAAAAATTATTTGCCAAAATGGCAGTCAATATTTATATCTCTACCAGTTATTTGTAATTCTTTGCTGGCACTTATTATTTAAAGACTTCTTAAATGTTTTCTTATCCATTGGATATAAAATGGTAACTTATCAAAGTTTTAATTTGAATTTCTCCAATTAATATATTTATATCTATATCTATATCTATATCTATATATCTATATCTATATCTATCTATCTATCTGTCTATCTATCTATCTATCTATCTATCTATCTATCTATCTATCTATTTACATATATGACCATTAATGACTATAGATATAATGTCATCATGGAAATTTAAGTTTCTTTTCTCTTTTTGAAGTTCCTGTTATAGAGGTGAGTAGGTTTGTAAGTGTTAATAAAAGAAATAGAAGCATGTGCAGGCTTGTTACATTATTCTTACCTATTTAATCTACTGCGAAACTGTGATTTTTATTAAATTTGAATTAGTGATTTTATTCTCATTCCAATAACCAAAAATAAATAAAAAACATTTTAACATATAAGTATTCAACAATGAATTTTCCATTCTACAGACATTATATTTGCCCATTTATATTTCTGAATACCAATAGAGAGCTTTACAAGTATTTTCCTTTTTTAATTCTACAACTGCTTTTCTTTCAATTTTTTTTCCTTAGTTTACAAATTTTAATCTCAAACTATCATTGGATTTTTCCATATATAACTTAAACATCTATATTTAATCATTTAATCATATATACACATATTCAATAAAATTAATCATGTTTATATAATCAGTTGTTTGCATGAATGCCCTATTATTGTATACTTGGTCCATGAAAACTTTCTATAGTCCTTTGTATTACCTATATTTAATTTAAATGTTTGTTAAAAATTAGCTACTGTATTTTTTTAAGTTATAGTGTGGGTCCAACAGTAAGACAACCAGAAATTTTATTCATTTAAAAAATGAGAAAATTATTAATATCTAACTGAAGGGATTGTTGGGTTTAAATAAGATTTGAAAAAAAAATTAGGGGTCTAACAGGCAACATAAGAATCACTTACTGTTATTAACTGTGATTATAATTATTAATTGCATTTGCTTTAGTTAAATAGAAATCATTGTTTTTAAAGTTTCTGAGTCCTTGAATTATCTCTTTTTCTAACCCTGTCAGATGAATGATAACTTGAATAAATATGATTTCTGAATTACTATATATTTATTTTCCATATTTTAGTTTTAAGTTTGATTCATCTTCTTTAGTCTATTTAAGTAGTTATTATTTACTTATAGTTCTGTTTATTTTCTTGTTTGAATAAATCTTCTCCCCTTTATAAATTTTGAGATATTTCAAGGTATTTACAAATTTATGGGTTGTGGAAACAAGATGTACAGGTTTTGCTCAAGTGGGCTGGGGATAATGTGTCTCATGCCAAGAAATGCTGAATAATCCTTTTTAAATGTAATGATTTGTATTGCTGCTATAAAATATTTTTTCACCCTAGGATTCTGATCTATTTTAGATAATAAATCTCCTAATTTGTACTAATTACTATTGACTTACAAACAGAAGAAGACAAATGATTGAAATGTTAAATACTTTTAGAATGCAGGTTAACCCAAGGCAGTGGACATCTGTTTATGAGAAACTTTGTCAAAAAGCTAAAGTGATATAATCTATCTAACACTACTGCAAGTAATAATTAGCAACCTTGATTTATGAACATTTTTGTTTTACTTAATGAGCAATGATTTTCCATTACTATGTAATTTATTTACAAATATTATTATTTATAGTAGTGTATAATATGAAAATTGCTGAGAGTGAGAAGTAATGCTATTGAGCATAGTGGTCATTTATGAATGAAGCAACAGTAGTTGTCATCTTGACTCCTGATGCCAAGAATCTAGGACTGTAGCTGAATGGAAAGAATGTGTTAAAGCAGCTGATCTAAAACTTATTTATTCCTTTTACTCATGCATTTATTTACTCCCTTGACTTGGGGAACACCTCCAGGGAAAAAAAACAAGGTGACCCAGTCTAATTTCTTTGTCAGCTGAACCTATGGGTAAATTAACAATGACATTTTATAGGAAAAAGACACCTTATTTATTTAATGTAATCAACAGGACTATACCTGGATAGGGATTACTAGTAGCAAATAAAACTGGAATCTGTGAGTCACAACTTTTTAGAGAATGTCATAGAAGCTATTACAAATAATTTAGCCAAAAAGCAAGATTTGAGGGCACAGTTTCCAAGCAAGACTTTTCTCATGTCTGATACCCACTACAAGTTTTGGGGGTTACTAAAACCATCCTAAAACTCAATAATTCATTAGAAGAACTCAAGAATTCATTGAAAGCTGCTATACTCATAATTACAGTTTATTATGGGAATAAGGTACAAAGAAGAGACACATAGGGCAAAGTCCAGGAGGGATCCAAACATGAGGATTCCAATTCTTTTCTTCGTTGTAATCCTGGACAGCATTAACTCCTCTTGCCATGGTATGTGACAATATGCATAATGTTTGTGTTGCTAGCTAGGAAAATTCACCTGAGCCTTTGGTATTCAGAGGTTTTAATTGGTACTCAGCATGTGCCCTCATGTGGCTGACCTTTAGTCTTCTGCCTTGTCCAGAAGCCAGGTTAACAACCATTAGTTTCCAATTCATCAGAGGTCAGAAATGATATCACATGGTCCAAAGCCCCTGTAATAAATCACATTGTTAGACTGTTCAGTAGCCAAATCCCCAGGAAAACATAAGATCTCATGACTAATACTTTGAAGCTTGTCTTCTTGTCTTTTGCCTGTGCTTCAAAATAAAAGTTAACTATACGGTTTAGGTACTGTGCTGCTTACTATCATCTCTTGCTTAGATGGCGTAATGAAGTAAATAATTTTGGGCAACCATCCTTTTCTTATCATGTTCCAATTTGTGGTTTCATAATTACTTATTATTTAGTGTGGTATTTGCAAGAGTTATGTTTGGTAACTAAAGAAAATTCTATGAAGTTAAATATTTCCAAGGAAGGAGAAAAAAGATATTTTTCTTTAACAGTTTTTTAGCACTGTCTTCCATTTTTACTCTTGTTCCAGGCCTCCTCAGTGTTAGGGAAGAGCCTGTTTCTGATTATGTACATTGGAGAAATCTTTGCACATATAAATGGAGACCTTTTCACATATAAATGGAGAAGCAAGTCAAAAACCCAGGAAATAATTCAAATTTTTATTAAAAGTTTAATGGGTTACAAAAACTTTGGTGTATTCTTACAATTACATACTGTGTATCAGTGAAAATAAATGCTTCAGTTAATTTTGAATAAAGATATACCATTTTCATTTTCACTGGGTTCTATAAATAATGTAGGCTGTTCTAATTCTGCTTATGTTACTATTTTAAAGACAGGCATTACATTATTTAAGTAAACTTTTATATGTGGAAAATCTATACTGAAAATGAAGTAATGATTAAGATATGACTGTCATATGATTCATATATCTTATGCTTATCTCATGATTATCCATGATTCAGGATGATGTGAGGGACAGAACGAGGGTACAATTGAGGAAGGGTGTACATTGAGTTTCAACACTATTTATAATATTCTATTTCTCTAAATGAGTACAATGATTTTTCTCTGTTATTATCATTACTAAAATGTATGATACATGTAAATGTGTAAGAGGTGGACACTCTTATTGTAAATTGGCATAGTCTTTTGAGGTTCAATGTAGCAATATATGTCAACACTCTTAAAATATAATCCACATTTAACCATGTCTAAAAATACATTTTCAAAAAATAATCATAGATGTGCATGAAATTTTTAAAAATAAAACTCATTTCTTAAAAAAATTAAAAATGAATATAACTTGATTGTTTCATTATAATATACAGGCTAAGTAAATTGATTACATATTATTTGTATGGGATAGTAGGTAGCTAATAATTTTATTATAATAAAATAATTATTTTTATAATAATATAATTATTTTTATAATAATAAAATTTTTATTATAAAAAGAAATGATAAGTTGAGAATCAATACACAAAATTGCCAGTGGCTGAAATCTGTTGAATGAAAAGTAGATAGAGATGTTATTTGGTTTTCAGTGTATTTTTAAAAATTTTCAACAATGGGTAAGTATTGTTCTTAGAGACAAAATATATCTTTTAAAGAATATAACATGTTAGAAATTATTCTTGCCTTTTTCCCCTGCAAATCTTTATTTTCTGCACTTAACAAAGCAGATATTTCAGAGAACTTTTCAATCACTTTCAAATGTTTGCACATTTCTCATTTCATAGTTTCCAAAGCCTCATATACATTGAAGGGTATCTTCTGATTTGTCAAATTAAATATCTAATTTGCTATACTACAGCACTGATAAAGAACATACAGAGTCCATTCTTCCACATAACCTAGCAAACAAAACCCAAATGATTTATAGAGTACGTAGAATCTTTAGCTAACTTAATCATTACATCCTTCAAAATTATTCTCTCTTCAAAGTTACATTTAATTTGACATCATTCTCTCTGGTAGGTGACACTGTTAACCATGTGTGAAGAGAAGAAAGATAATTATTTTTTTTATTCACCAGTTAAGGAGAACCATAAAATTAATTGTTAAGCCAATACAAACTAGACCTTGTTTCTCCAAATATGTCTTAGTTGATGGCAATGTATCAGAAAGCTGTAGATTCAGAATTCTGAAGACCTTATTTAGGGGTGTTAGCATCTAGAAAGCATATTGAGCTCTCATATAGTTCTCCACCCCCAACTTCTTTCTTTGTCTCTTCAATAGAATTAGGATTTGTGGAATCCTTTCATTGAAATTCTAAGGTAGATAAATAGGTAGCTAACTAGCAAGATATTCATATATATATATATATATATATATATATATATATATATATATATATATATCACATATCTTATATAGTACCTATGTAAATATATACTTTTTAACTTAAATATCTTATTTAAAGGTATTTATCATACATTATATCTTTATATTGTTGTGCTGGTCCATGTCCATACCCTGGAATCCATTTCACTAGCACTATCTATAAATAGGTATTTAAAAAACCCCACATATTTAAAACATTGTTTTTTAATAACTGAAATAAAGAAAAAATATTATAATAAATATTTAATTGTATTGAGATGTAAAACTTCATGCTGGTGTTTCATATATTTTTATATTTGACATGTATCAAACTCTATTAGAAGAGAATAGGCAGTTAGTCTGTCATGAGCTAGGCCTAGCCCAGTACTTTTCTACAGACTGCCAGTGTTCAAAAGTGACATTCTATAAAACAGTGATCAGAGCAACACCAGGTTTTGTATTGCATTAATAAGTATATAGCCTTTGAACAAATTGACAGTTTGACTTAAAGGCCTTAGAGTTTGATTCCCCATTAATTGTGTTTTAGTCAGTGGAAGCTTGTTAGGAAAAAAAAAAAAAGTGCCACCATTCAAAAGCAATCTATTTTCACTCTTTATAAACTTTAAAGAGGTTTGTGCACCTGAAACATTTTAGAGTTTCTTCATATTCCATTTGAGCTCTCTTTGTTTGACTTATTTCTTCATGTGTCAGCTATATTCAGCTGCTGAATATATCCTTTTTTATTCTTAACCAACAGACTTTGAATTAAATCTGTATTTGGTAATGATATATTAGATTTTTCATGAATACTCTAATTAGGCAGAAATGTGTTCAAGAACTAGGAGAAAGGTTTTAAAATTTGGGGAGTTAAAATACTGTAGTTTTCATTAGCAAGCAGTTGGCCTAGACAGTGTCAGTTGACAGAGGATGTGTGATAGCAGCTTAATGAAATAGAACACTTAGTAGTTATGAAGATTTTAATACTGAAGGAAATGTGAGTGGTCAATGAGGTAGAAAGGGAGGCCTCATATATCAACATAAATTAATTCAGTAATTTGGAATATGACATGTTACTTATCCTTAGATATAAATTTCACATTCTGAATGTGTATGCATAACATGTATGTTTATATATGTAATCAAAAGCATTTTTGAACTTTATAAGCAACAATTTTGTTACATAAATAAGAGGTGACAAACAGTCATAAAAGAATTTCAAGGTGAATGGATAGGAAAACTTAAAATTCTGAGAATTTTCAGATTATGCACCTTTATTAACTCATAGTCCTAATAGAACCCAATTAAATTCAGTGATGAGGCTTAGATTAAGATAGTCTGAAAACTACTTTTATAACTTCATAGCTGATTATTCAGTCCAAGCCAGATAATAGGGGAAAAAATCAGAAAATGAATAATTAGACCTACAAACCTTTAGTTCCACCTTTATCCACCTGGCTCTTTTACTCTTCTTGTCACAGAATGAATGGGCAGTGTCAACAGCCTTTCTTTCTGTTGGGTTCTTCCAAAGGAAGCTCTTATATGAGATGAGAGGAAAAAATGAGTATGATTAAGGTGTTTATTAGTATCCTCTGACCATATCATACACCTTTCAAAGTAGCCTAGGGGTGAGAACAGCTTTGTGTTTAGTAGCCTGAGTGACTGCATTATTCCTAGTGGTTCTCCTGCATCCACCTACACTACTATAATTGTTGGTTCATTAAATGCTTCTTGAATTATCTTAATTTGCGTGTGTCATCTGTTTCCTATTTGGATCTTGTTCAATTTTAGAAAAAAATAATAAAACAACTATTTAATAGGGCTATATTTCTGTGGCTGACCTTTGTTTTGTTCAGGAAAATCTGTTTAATTCATATTATATTTTTCATCACTATTCAGGTTGGCTTTTTGACAGGTGAGGTAAGTAGATGTGACCAAGTCTTGGTAGTTAATGTAGTATGTGGTATATCAAATCTTCCATCTTGGTGACATGGCTCAAAAAAGAGCAGTGACATAAATAGTATTTTGTCAGCTTTCTGTCTTAAGCAATACTCATCTGCATCCTAGGTCAGGATCCAATCAATTTATAGAGAAATGTCACATTTTTCAACAGAAAACTATTGGCAAATTTGTTTAAAAAGTCATGAATGTATATGAAAACATCCGTTTGTTGTTTTTCTGGGTATATTGCCTCTATGTTTAACTGTACAACTTTCCTATTACATATAATTACACAAAACACACATTTTATATACAATTTGGTTTTGTCAGTCAGATATAATGTGCTTCCCCTATTGTCATTCTATTATGAAGAAAAACTTTGATGAGTTAATGGCATGTTGGCTATATAGACTCTTTTAGTAGGTATACAGACTATGCTTCCTTAATTTACCATGACATTGAGCATCAGTTCAATATACAAAAACTGTCTGCTTTTACATTTAAGATAAATATAATAGGATAATAACTTTATTTCCCAGTATCGACCTAAATACCATTAGAAAGTATCATATGAGAAATTTCATATCTAAGGCATTTATGTGGACACTAAATCTGAAGAAAGTCCATGGGAAATTATTTTTAAAAGTCATAATGAGATAAAGGAATTCCAAGAGATATCACATAACATATCCCAAACATCAGATTAACATTATACATTAAAAGCTCTGAGCAAGGAGGAGGAGAAAAAAATTGCGTAGATGACAGAGGCTCTGTTTATTCCTCTAGCAACCAAATCAAAGTTATGATGGAAACAAAGAGCAGCAGCAAGGAAAAAAATCTCCTGGGATCTAGGCGAACAAATCATAAAACTAGGGAAAAGTCCAAGAAATCACCCTGCAATGGCAGAAGGTAGGATGGGACGAGGACGAGGGGCTGCCCACTTTTGAGACGCTTAGAGATGAAGGCTGCAGCAGTGGCAGCGGTTGATGCCCCGTAAAGAGGCCACGTCCGTGAGTGGATATTCGTGGTGATGGACCTTCTCTCTCTCAGCACCAGTGCCGATTCAGCTGCATACAGGGGGCACCAGGAACTTACAGGGAGACATTGTTGGAGTGAGGGCCAAGGTCAGAGTTACTTGGTACAAAAGTGATGGTGGTATCCATTGTTCCCTATTGAGCCCACCCACTTCCCAGTGCGCAGACACAGGGTCACCATAGCCATGGTGTCATCAAACTGGATAACAGAGGTTGCTCTGCCAAGAGGATTCTTTGAAACCCCACCTCCCCCAACTCACAGCCCCACCCAAGCCACATCTAGGTGTATCCTCAGCGAGTCAGGTGCTCCTTTCTAGAGCAGCATCTAAACTCACACTAAAAGCAGCTGGCCTTGGTTTCTGGTGTGGCCTTTTGAGGCAACTATAAGCACAGTATTTGTGGATTGCTTGCTGAATCTTAACAGGTGGCTCCAGATGGGTAGAGGTTTGGGCTAAGTTTGGCCTGCACCTGACCCCTCTTAGGACTGTGCCACTGGATACCTACTTCACAAATTCACACTAATAAGACTGGGAGACTTAAGAACTTTGCTTAGTACATAGAAACTGACATGAAAAGGCAGCCAAAATGAGAAGACAAAGAAGCAGAAGCCATATGAGAGAACAGAACAGAGATCCAGATATAATGGAGTAATCTAACAGATGCAGAGTTCAAAACACTGGTTATAAAGATGCTCAATGAACTTTTGAGAAGTGTAGATAAATTCAATGAGAACTTCAATAAACAGATAAAAAATATGGAAATGGAAATTATAAAAGGGAACCAGTCTGAAATGAACACATTATCTGAGATGAGAAGTGTATTACATAGAATAAACAAAGGAATAAACAAAGTAAATAAAGAAAAAGATCAAATGCCCTATTTAGAGGACAGGAAAGCCAAGGACATGGAATCAGAATGGCAAGAGATAAGATGTCAGGATCTAAAAATAATTTAAGGAGCATATGGGATACTATTAAGTGTCCACAAATCTGTCTGATCAGCATACCTGAAGAAAATCAAAATGTTCAACAGACGTTTAAAGAAATAATGATGGAAAACTTCCCTAATCTGGTGAAGGAAATGGACATAAAATCCAAGGAAGCTCAGAGAATTCCCAAAAACAGGAATCCAAAGAAGCCCATACCAAGGCACATCATAATTAAATGCCAAAGGTTAAATGCAAAGAATATCAAAAGCAGCAAGAGAAAAACATAATTACTTATAATGGAATACTCATAAGACTGGCAGCTGATTTCTCAAAAAGAAACTGTGCAGGACAGAAGGTTTTGGAAAAAAATACGCAACAGGATGAAGACCCAGCATCTACAATGAAGAATAATCTATCCAGCAGTTATCATTTAGAATTGAAGGAAAAATAAAGAGCTTCCCAGATAAAAATAAGCAAAAGGAATTTATCACCACTAAGCC
Organism: Macroglossus sobrinus; assembly: GCA_004027375.1. Classification (NCBI taxonomy): domain Eukaryota; kingdom Metazoa; phylum Chordata; class Mammalia; order Chiroptera; family Pteropodidae; genus Macroglossus; species Macroglossus sobrinus. The sequence goes on along the minus strand of PVKZ01000421.1, from coordinate 762,851 downwards.
AGTATTACAGGAAATGATGGAGGGACTTCTTTAAGAAGAAAAAACGTTTCAAAAACAAGAATAAAGAATAGTAACAACTACATTCCTATCAATAAGTACCTTAAATGGAAAAGAATTTAGTGCTCCAACCAAAAGATAAAGTGGCTGAAAGGATAAGATAAAAGACCCCTACATGTGAAAAGGAAGGAGTTAGAAAAATATATTGCTTTAATGCACCTAGAGGGTATTTAAGTCAGACAGAGAAAGATAAACACTATATGATTTCACTTTTATGTGGAATTTAAGGAATAAAAAGAACAAATTAATCAAAAACAGACTCACAAATGTGGAAAATTTGGTGATGGATAGAGGAAAGGGAGACTTGGGGACCTGGGAGAATGAGGTGAAGAGTTAAAGAAGTACAAATTAGTAGCTGATGAGTGGTCATGGGGATGGGTAGCATGGCATAGAAAATGCAGTTAACATTAATACGTTGGCCAGGTGGAGGGTCAGGGGAGGGAGGGAGCAATTGGGAGGATCATTTTATGAACTATATAGATATATAACCAATATATTGTATATTTAAAACTAATTTAAATAAATAAATTTACAAAAAAAGCTCTTAGCAAGAGATTAGTAGTTACTAGAGGGTAAAGGAGGAAGAGGGAGGAGGGAGGTAGATGGGGTAAAAGGAGTCAAATTTGTGGTGACAGAAAGAAATCTAACTATGGGAGGGGAACACACAATGCAATATCTATCTATCTATCATTCTATCTATCTATCTATCTATCTATCTATCTATCTATCTATCTATACACACACACACACACACACACACACACACACACACATATGCCTTACTGTTAAATTGTACACCTTAAACTTAGGTGTTAACTAATGTCACCAAATTTTCTTTTAATAAGATAAAATAAAAAAAAAAAAAGCTCTGAGCAGTACTGTATTAAGGAAACGTGAACACCTGTTTTAACTAAGAATTATATTTTATGTAAAACTTAACATCTAAATTACTTTTTTAAAATATATTTTGTGTGAAATTGACTTACAAAGGTAAAAATGATACTAATTGGCAAGATTGTATAATCTCTTTTAAAATAGTTTATTCATTTCTCGTAATGAGATTTCTTATTTCCTTAAGGACAGCAAGTTTCTGGTCATTGTCTCATCCACAAAATACTTGAAAAATATCTGGACAGGATAGTAATTAAATTAGCCTACTGCTAAACCTTCAGTTAAGTGTTAACTTTTCTGATAATCATAAATACTGAAATGGGAGGTTTAGCTGTCCTTGTGATTAAAGGGTACATGCAGTACTCTAAGTACTTAAAGAGAGGAAGATGTAGGGAACGAGCAGAAGAGTTTGATAGATTTGATATAAAATAAGGTGCTCAACCAATGTTTTTGAACTTCCTACCATACCTCCACTGAGAAAACGGGCACATACAAATATAATAGTCATTTAATATGAAAGTTATTCTCAGTCAGAAGGCACATTATCCTGTCTTTGTTTCTTAGGACATTGTTGAGTATTGAGCCCAGGGTAAGGAGTGAAGAATGTGTGTGGTTTGAGAAAGTCACCCCACTGTGATTCATTTAGCTCTTCCTTGGATGTACCCATGAAATTTAAAGTGTTGACAAAGAGCTATGTAGCTGGAATGCAGTTTCTGCTATTAATTCAATGTTTTATTTTGCTCCTGCATAAGCCAAGAGAGAATGATATACTAGGAAGTTTTTATTCTCTTCATTATATGCCTGTAACTACCATTATCATTTGCATATCTTCGAAAGCAAGACTATTTGTTTCCACAAAATTATTAATCTATATATAATTGGGAAAATTGTGTATATCAACAGTTTTTCTATAATTCTGTTACTCAGAGAATGATACGTTACCACATTTATTAGAACAAAAAATACTACTCACAAATTTGTATGTACTGAAAAAATTCAAAAATAAGCTAATCTACTTTATTGACTATTTGAATTATAATATACATATGGAAAATAGTACAACTAATAGATGTCAGATGAATTTTTCACCAATTGAACATGTTTATAATCAGCAAACGTATCAAGTAACAGACATTCTCAGCACCCTAGAAGTCTCCCTAACCCCTCCTTCCAGCTGCTGTAAATAAAAGGGTAGTCACTACACTCACTTCTAATGCTGTAGATTAATTTTACTATTTTTGAACTTTGTATAAATTTTACTTGTATCTGAATCTTTTGCTCAATATCATAATTATCAGTCACTTATATTTCTGTGTATAATTGTAGTTTATTTTCATTCATGTTATATCTCATTGTTTGAATACACCACAATTTATGTATTTTACTATTGATTAGCACTTGGGTATTTTTCATGTTTGCCTCCATTGCAAATAATACTGTTATAAGCATAATTATACATATCAATTCATGAATGTATCAGTGTATGCATAGGGCATACCCCCAGCAGTGAAATTCCTTTGTTATAGGATATTGTGTATTAGTAGACAATGACAAAATGTTTCTAGTTTATAAATTTTACTCTCTTACCAGGATTGATCTACATTCTCACCATCTTTTTTTTCCTTTCTTCTATTTTAATCATTCTATTAAGTGTACCAGCAGTATCTAACTTTGTTTTTAAATTGATATCCTATTTTGGTTTTAAATTTAAAGTTAAATTAATTTAAAAATTTTCACTAAAAATATTACTTTAAATTAAATATAAAGTTAAATTTTAGTCATAGAGGCAAATGGAATTAAATCTTTTTAGATGTTCACTATCTAAATGTCCTCTTCTGTAAAGTATTTTTTCATGGATTTTGCCATAATAATTTTATATTGGATGGCTCTATTTTTATGTTGTTATGTTTTGGTTGAATATGTTTGTGTACAACATATGTGAAAACACAGAAAATATAGATACTATATATTTACATCTATATAGTGTGCATATATGCATATATATGCACACACACATACACACCAGTTTTGGGGCAGACTCTTGATGTTTTTAATATTGTGCTTTAATGAAAAATTTTTAATTGTAACATAGCCCAATATATTATTTTTTTTATGACCTCCACTTTTGTTTCCTGTTTAGGTAATTTTTTCCTATTCTACAGTGATGAAGATGTTGTCCAGTGTGTTCTTATTTTCAGAGTTGTAGTTTATCTGGAATTGATTTTTGCATATGATATGAGTTAGGGTTAAGATTTATTTTTCTGTCTATATGGTATCTAGCTGACTCAGATTATTATTGAAATGACCACCCTTTTCCTTTACCTACAGTGCCACCTTATTGCAAATAAGATGTTACAAATAAGATGTTACGAGTCGATGTCTGGACTGTACACTGTCCCATTGATCTATTTTCCATCCTTGCACCAGTGCTATCTGACTTACTTGTTATAGATTTATAGTGGATCTTAATGTCAACTTTGTTCATCTTTAAGACTTGCTTAACTATTCCTGCTCTTTGTGTTTCTATGTAAATTTTGGAGTCTGTCAGTTTCTACCAAAGAAAAGTTGAATATTATATTAGAATTATGAATAATAAATTTTAGAAGAATTAACTTTTTTATAATATCAATTCTTATAACCTCAAATATATGTCATTTCATTTATTAAATTATGCTGATATGTATTTTAACTTTAATTTGTATACATATTACATTTTTATTCATTCATCGATGGGTACTTAGGCTGTTTCCATATCTTGGCTATTGTGAATAATGTTGCAATAAATATGGGAGTGTATATATTTTTTTGGTATTCTATTTTTATTTCCAGAAGAGGAATCACTGGTTTATATGGTAGTTCTATTAATTATTTGAGGAATCTCCATACTGATTTCCGCCAGTGGTATGTGAGGGTTCCTTTTCTCCACATTCTTTCCAATGTTTCTTATTTCTTATCTTTTTGATAACAGTCATCCTAACAGGTGTGAAGCGATGTCTCATTGAGGGTTTGATTTGCATATTCTTGTAATTAGTTATGTTGAGCATCTTTTCATGTGCCTTTTGGCCAACTGTGTGTCTTTGGGAAAATGTCTATACAGATCTCCTGCTTATTTTATAATCAGGTTGTCTTTATGTTATTAAGTTGTATGAATTTTTTATGTATTCTGGGTATTAACTTCTTAACAGACGTATGGTTTGCAAATATTGTCTCCCATTCAGTATGTCGCCTTTTCATTTTATTGATGGTTTCCTTTGCTCTGCAGCTTTGTAATTTGATGTAGTCCCATTTGTTCATTTTTGTTCTTGTTTCTCTTGCCTTTCATTTCCTAGCCCCTCCCCACTTAAAAAAAAAACACTAACATTGAGGTCAAGGAGATTATTGCCTATGTTTTTTCCCAAGAATTTTATGGTTTCAAGTCTTAATTAAAGCCTTTAATTCATTTTGAGTTAATTTTTGTGCATGGTGTAAGATAGTGGTGTAATTTAATTCTTTTGCACGTGTCTGTCAAGTTTTCCCAACATCATTTACTGAAAAGACTGTCTTTTCCCCATTGTATGTTCTTGCCTCCTTTGTCATAAATTAATTGTTATATATTCATGGGTTATATCTGAGCTTTCTACTCTGTTCCAATGATCTGTGTGTCTATTTTTATGCCAATACCATACTGTTTTAATTACTATAGCTTTGTAGCATAGTTAGAAATCAAGGAGTGTAATACCTTTAGCTTTGTACTTTTTTCTCAAGGCTGTTGTAACTGTTTGGTGTCTTTTTTGGATTCCATACAAATTTTAGATTTATTTTTTTCTATTACCGTGAAATGTGCCACTGAAATTGTGATAGGGATAACATTGATGAATCTGTAGATTGCTTTGGGTAGTATAGACATTTTAATAATATTATTCTTCTAATTCATGAACATGACTGTCTCTTCATTTATTTGTTTTTTTAAATTTTTTTCAACAATATCTTATAGTTTTCAGTGTATAGAACGTTTACTTCCTCAGTTAAATTTATTCATAGGTATTTTATTTTTTTGTTGTAATCATAAATGGGTTTGGCTTTTATTAATTTATCTGTCGAATAGTTTGTTATTTGTGTACACAAATGCTGCAATTTTCTATGTATAGTTTTTGTAGCTTACACCTTTTTTGAATTTATTAGTCTAACAGTTTTTTTTTTTGGTGGTCTTTTAAGTGTTCTGTGTATAGTAAGTTTTCTGCAAATAGTGATAGGTTTACATATTTCTTTTGAATTTGGATGCTTTCTGTTTTTATTTTTTATTTTTTTTGCCTAATTATTGTGCCTACTACTTTCAATACTATGTTGAACAACAGTAGCTATTATTGCTTTGTTTCTGATCTTAGAGGAAAAGCTTTTAACTTTCACCATTGATAATGTTACTAAGCTGTTAGTCATATATGAATTAATGTGATGAAGTATGTTCTTTCTATAACCGCTTTTTTGAGAGCTTTTATTATAAAAGGGTGTGAAATTTTTGTCAAATGCTTCTCCATACTTGAAATGATCATATGATATTTATTTTTCATCTTTTTAAATGTGGTGCATCACGTTGGTTGATATGTACATATAGAACCATCCTTGCATCCTTGGGATATATCCCACTTGATAATGGTAAATGATCCTTTGAGTGTATTGTTGAATTTGTTTTACTAATATTTTGTTGAAGATTTTTGTATCTATGTTCATCAAGGATATTGGCTTATAATTTTTATTTATTTATCTGTTTATTTATTTCTGTGTTTGTGATATTCCTGTTTGTTTTTGCTATCAGGGTAATGCTGGCTTCATAATATGACTTTGGAATTATTCCCTTATCTTCAGTTTTTTGAAGAGTTTACTAGGATAGGTATTATGTCTACTTTGAGTATTTGCTAGAATTCACCAATATAGATACCTAGTACTGAACTTTTTTTTGGTGTTTTATTATTATTATTATTATTATTATTATTATTATTATTAATGACCTAGTCAATAACTTAGTATTAAACTGTCTATTAAGATTTATTATTTCTTCATGGTTCAGTCCTGAGAGATTGTATGTTTCTAGGAGTTTATTCATTTCTCCTAGGTTGTCCTATTTGTTGCCTTCATTCATGTTAGTCTCTTATGATCTTTTTATTTCTGTAGTATAATTGTAACCTCTTTTTTATTTTTTATTTTATTTGAGCTCCTTCTCTTCTTTTTCCCATTAGTCTAGCTAAAGGTTTATTGATTTGCTTCATCTTTTCAAGAACCAGCTCTTGGTTTTGTTGATCCTTTTGTGTTTGATATTTTAGTTTCTATTTCATTTATCTATGTTCTTATCATTATTATCTTCCTAATGCTAACTTTGGGCTTTGTTTATTCTTTCTTCTGTAGGTTTTTATTTGTCTATTTTTGAGGTACGGTTATATCACTATGAGCCTCACTCTTTAGAATGTTGTATTTCCATTTTCCATTTTTAATTCCTGAGATTTTAAATTTTTTCTTTGATTTTTCCCCTCTTGGTTGTTCAGTAGCATGTCGTTTAATCTTAAAGTATTTGTGATATTTCTAGTTTTATTTTTGTAACTGATTTTCAGTTTTATACTATTATTTGAGGTGATAACATAATTTCAAGCTTCTTAAATTTATTGAGACTTTTTTTGTTCTGTTTTATATTATCTATCATGGAGAGTGTTCCTGTGAACTTGAGAATGTGTATTCTGCCATTTTTCTATCAAATGTTCTACATACATTTATTAGGTTCATTTGGTTTAATGTGTGATCCAAGAAAGATATTTTCTTATTGATTTTCTGTCTGGATGATCTATTCATTGATGCAAATGGGGTATTAAAGTCTTATACTATTATTGTATTACTGTCAATTTCTCCTTTTGGTTCATTAATATTTGCTTTAAGGCATACCTTAGAGATATTGGAGGTTTGATCCCATACTACAACAATAAAGCAAATATTACAATAAAATGAGTCATGAATTTTTTTATTTTCCAGTACACATAAAAGTTATGTTTACTCTATACTGTAGTTTATTAAGTGTGCAGTAGCATTGCATCTAAACAACAATGTAGATATCTTAATTAAAAATGCTTTATTGCTAAAAAAATTCTAACTATTATTTGAGCCTTCAGCAAGTTAATTTTTTGATGGTGGAGGGTCCATCCAGCTGCCTTGTGCATTTTAATTGGTGAATAATAATGATGATGATGATGATGATGTTTGATACTGGCTATGTCCCTAGGGTACAATGTTGAATAGATGCAGTGATTGCAGGCACCCTTTTCATGTTCCCAACATCACAGAGAAGCTACTAATATTTTTATCACTGTGTGTGATGGTTTTTGGTACTTAGTGTTGGTAAACAAAGTTTCTTTGTATTTAAAAGTCTTCTCCAAGTTTCTTTTCATCAATGGATGTTGAATTTTGTCAGTCTTTTTTGTATCTTTTCAAGTCATCATGTGACTTTTCTGATTTTTTTGTATGTGTTTGTATAGTGATATAGATTGATTGATTTTCAAATGTTATATCCTTAGATTTCCATATTTTTAGCTTCTACGTGATTTTCAGAAGAAGTAAGTGCTCCAAGAAATTACCAGCCAAAAATATAAAGATTTCTTATAAAATTCTTTTTTTCTGTGGAATGTTAGTACATTTAGTACAATTTCATTTTTGCTTCTGCATCTATTTCTACTGTTTTTAAAGAATGTATTTGGATTTTATAAGATGTTCATTTGGGAAGTATGGGACTGTTGAGAATGACAAATGTTGACCTATTGCGAATTGCTCCATCCTACCCAGAAGCACAAGTGTCTATTTACTTAATTTTAACAAATATGTATCTGCTTTTAATATACAGTTTGATAATTAGGCTCCATTTTTATGATGTAATGCTTAGTTTAATTATGCTACATTTTCTTATAGAACTTTGAAAGAATAGTATTCAGCTAATTAACAATCAGGACAACAGTACATCTGCTACTCTCAACAGTTTTACTAATTGGAATTTTTATACTCATTTTCCAGAGAGAACTGAAATATGGAAGCTAAGTGACTTGTACAGGCATATCTCATTTTATTGTGCTTCACTTCATTATTCTTCATAGATATTGCATTATTTATTTTATTTTTTTTACAAATTGTGGCAATTTGTGGCAATCCTGTGTTGAGCAATTCTGTTGGTGCCATTTTTCCAACAGCATTTATTCACTTTGTCTCTGTTTCTATTCCTGGTGAAAATGCTATGAAGATTGTTAAAATGACAAAAAAACGATTTAGGATATTACATAAACTTAGTTGATAAAACAGTGTCAGGATTTGAGAGGATCGACTCTAATATTGAAAACAGTTCTCCTGTGGTTTAAATGCTATCAAACAGTGTTGCATGCTACAGAGAAATCATTCATGAAAGGGAGGATTAGTTGATGCATCAAACTTCCTTGTTCTCTTATTTTAAGAAATTGCCACAGACGCCCCAACCTTCAGCAGCCACCACCCTGAAAGACAGCACCCATCAACATTGAAGTATGACCCTTACTGTAAAAAAGATTACAACTTGCTGAAGGCTTAGGTTATGGTTACCATAGTTTAGCAATAAAGTATATATTTTTTTAAACAAGAAATCAAGTGTGTGTTACTTCATGGGTGGAGGGGCTGGGACTCGGGTGCTTGGAGGCTTCAGCAGCTCTTCCGGGCAGTGTGAAGGAGCTCCAACTTCTGCTACTTCCATATCCTCTCTTAGAAGTCTTCTAGCCCTTGGTGCTGATCCTTTTTCTTAGGTGGCCACAACTCTCTCTCTCATATCACATAATCCTCAAACGACTTGTCTTGATTGCCAATCCAGAACATAGCCACAGGGAGAGTTAAGTAGACCTCTAGCTTCACTCCCATTTCACTTCTCTAAGGCTATAAAGCTGCTTCTGCCCAAAGCCAAACCTCCAGCAAGACCTAAAGTTTTTTTTAAATTAAGGCGAGTACATTGTTTTTTAAGCCATAATGATATTGCACACTTAATAGACTATAGTATAATGTAAACATAACTTTAATATGCATTGGGAAACCCTCAAACATGTGTGGCTCTTTATTGCTATAGTCTGGAACTGAGCCTGAAACGTCTCTGAGGTATGTCTCTACAATGCTTAAAATAATGAATGGCAAAAGTGGGGTCTGTTTTCTTAATATCCATATGAAAACTGGAAAAATATCATATAAATGGTTGGACAGTTGTGTCAGTATTTTAGTTAACATTTTGATGTTTATCAAATACAGTCATATCTAGTAAAAATTCATAATGCATCTCTTAAAATCAAAATTATCCTATTGAGATTGTGTGTGTGTGTGTGTGTGTGTGTGTGTGTGTGTGTGTGTGTGTGTTTGGCATGTGTAGGTACAGAGAAGGCTATTAGATTATTTAGTAAAATGGCTATTCTACTTTCCCAATTGATTAGATGAAAGCTTAGTGTCACCTTTAATTTATCTCTTTCCCTTATATGCCACAATGAAACCATCAGTAAATTTATTTGGCTACACATTTTTAATACTGCCAGAATTAAACTAATTCTTAAAACCACTATGGTCTTGGTTCAAACTTTCACTTCTTTCACCTAGAATATCTAGAATATACAAATAGCACCTGAATGGATTAAGTGTTTCTAAATTTCCCAACCCCCAAGATAGATGGTGGGTGTTCACAGCTGAAAAACACATACACACACACAAAATCTCTTCTACACAGTCATTCAGTATTTTGCAGTTCATACAGAGTAATAGCTAATGTTCTTCCCCATCTATAATTTTATTTCTTCCCACTCTTTCCCTCAATTATTTAGTTCCAGTTTTAGTGCACTTGTCCTCAGTGCTTCCTTTGCCTGTAGCCTGCTTCACACACATATCGCCATAGCACATTGTTTTATTTCATTCAGATCATTTCTTAAATGTCATCTCAACAGACTTCTTTCATAACTTTTATGAAATATGGTAGCACTCGGTTGTGGCAGCACTCAATTTCAGACCTTTAATTCCCTAATTATTTTACTTTAGAGTGCTTATTATCAACTGTTACTCTTATTATTTTTACTTGCTTATTCATTTGTCTGCTGTCACTAGAAGTGTATATTCTATGAGAACATATTTATTTTATTAATAGTCATATAAATAGCACCTAGAAGAGCATCTACCAGATAGCAAAATTTAAGTAAGTATGGTTTGAATTAATAAACTCTGGAAAATTATTTCTACATAGGCTGTATGAAGAGCATACTGATTCAGGCAAGCAAAAAGGTATAACCTTTAATTTAAAAGAGCTGGGGAGATGTAAACAACTAATTATACTATCATATTGCACATTGGCTGAAGAAGCAAAAGTATGGTCTAGTAATGAAAAGGAATCATCACTGAAGGATTGATAAAGTCTTAAATGTTATAGACATTGGGATTCACCAATATTTCTGACATGTAGTCTATTCCTCTGTGTAGTATACAACTTTCATTTTGTTTCTAAATAGTTAAGTAGGAGAGTGATTTTTAAAATATCATTATAACATATATACATATATGAATGTGCATGTTTGTATATATGTTTTTCCCAGTCTGACAGTATCTGTCTCTTAGATAATTTAGAAAATTACATTTTTTAATTTAGATTTTTTTTAGAGCAGTTTAAAGTTCATGACAAAATTGAAGGGAAGGTACAGAGATTTCCTATATGTCTCTGCCCCAACACGTACATAGCCTTTCTCTTCAGTCTTTTAACATTTCATTTAATATTTGACATATTAGAATTTGGCAGTTATGTTCGTTGAACAGATAGTTTTTATTCTATTACAAATATTTTTTTTGGCTTCCATTGTTTATGCTGAGAAGGCATTTGTCAATCTTATCAGTTTTCCTTTGAAGGTGATAATAAATTTTTATTCTGTGGTTGTTAAGAATTTGTCCTTGTATTATCACATTACTTGATATTCTTTAGTATTCTTTGTATTTATAATGCAAACACTCTAAATTTTTGACTCAATTTTTTTCCACTTTGTCCAAAAAATCAGCTTTTGTCTCTTAACATATTGTTTGTATCTTATTCATTTTTCATGGAAATTCAGTTATTCATGTGTTAGATATTTTTATTATACTCCATAGGTCTCTTATGTTCTTTTTTGTTTTTTTTCTTATTGCTTCATGAATGTTTCAGCTTATGAATTGTCTTCTCATCTATCTTGCAGTATATTATTTCCCTGTTCAGATCTAGAACTCTAAACTGGTTCTTTTTTAAAATTTCTATTTCTTTTTTTAGAATTCCTACTTGTTCAATTGTTGCAAGCATATCTTCCTTCGTATTTTTGAGTCAAGTTATATAATATGCTTTGAAATATTTGTCTTATATTTATAACATCTGGATTATCTCAGAATTATTTTTCTGTGGTCTTACCTGAGTTATTTTTGATATTCTCCCATTTTTTTCTTGTATTTAGATTATATGTTTGGATTATATGTCGAATATTTTGAGTGATACTCTTTCTCAAAAGAGTATTTTTATTTATTTTTATTTTGTAATTATTTACCCTGGCTAGACTCAATTTAAACTTTGTCTCCCAAGAAAATCTCTGATCTTTTTCTTTACACTGTATTGGATTTCTTGGAATTTATTCCCCACATACATAGTTCGGGGATCAACTTTACACTCAACTTAAATGCAGAATTTTAGGGAAAGTAGGAGATTTGAGCAGAGTTTTTATCCAGTATTTGCTGTTTATGTATTCCAATGTTTTCACCTTAATTTTCAGCTGATAATATTTACTATTATCTACTATTATCCACATTATTTTTGCTCAGTGGGAATAGTGTCTATTTGACAGTGTCTATCCATGATTTTGCTTAAGATATGCTTCTTTGGAAAGTAAAAGTTAGCAAGAAAGAGGAAGACCAAATATGAGGTGGATTGACTCCATAAAAAAATGCTGTAGGCATGAGTCTACAGAAGCTGAGCAGGGATCTTGACAAAACATTGTGGACATCATTCATTCATAGGGTTGCCAGGAGTCAGAGCCTACTCAACAGCACATAACACATATGCCATCTGCTTTGCCTGGCTTTTCTATTCCTAATACCCAGTTCTCACAGTCTTCCAATTATGATTTGCAATTTTGATATAGAGAAAGCAAAATTCTAGTGCAGTTTATCAAACACTACTCTTATAATTTAGAAAAATCAAAATTTAGATATTTGAATGTCTGTACTCATTTATATTTTTATTCATTCAACAAACATAAAATGAAACCTCCATGTTCCAGAGAACTTAAAATTTATTATGAGTACACTGATGAATAGAAACTTAGTCTTTGTTCTTAAGGACTGGGCAAATGCACTTAAACCATTACAGCATAATCAGTACAATGCAACAATGTAACATGGCCCACGAAATGTAGAACTGACAGGTAAAATGTCCTAGTATCACCTTTATTGTATTTTATAGAAAATAGTTAGTCATTGTACTTGTTTTTAACTACAAATTCAACCAAGAATCCATTAAGACAGCCTTAGTATTTTCCGTGAATATTTTCTTTTCCCTTTTAAAAAGAATCCTTGTGGATCTCTCTCATTTATTACCTTTTTGCAAGGATTTTGCACATCACTTAACATGTACTCCCATTGTCAGCCTTCAACCCAATTCTGTTTTTATACTCACAGAATCACCTTGTGCTGTTCTCACATAATGCTGAAATGATTGAAATGTTGGCAGTTCATTTATTATGATTTTAACACTTTGAAAGAAAGGATTTATAAAAGATTTTAGAAGCTCTAGAATGCTAACACTCAAATATCACTCTGCTTCTAACTATGCTAATATGTGTATACATTTCTGCAAGGTCAACTACAGGAATATATATCTACTCACTGAGAAAGGAATTGAAAGTTATCTCAAAGACAGCAAAAACCACAGCAGCATTACCCAAAGGCCACTACTTCAAATAGAAACAGTTGTGAACTAGTTCCAATGAATTAATTCATCATTTTATTCACTAAAAAGGGCGGGTACTGTTTCTTATATGTCTTTGTGCTCTCAATCTCTAGGTAAGTTTTACTTTCAAAGCAGGAGGTAGGAAATTGTTGCCCTAAAAATGGTAGCCTACTATGTATGTCAAAACTGAGCTTAGTGGTGAGAGTTATGAGCAAATGATATTGTTCTTATCCTCAAGGACTTCACAACATTGGGAGAGACAGGCAAATAAACCAAGCATTAATTGTGATTACATAATTAATAGGAAAAGAATGAAGGACCAACCTTGGTTTTTAAAAAATGGTTCCAACAAATATGAATCATATATGACCAAGGAGAGAGTTTCCAACCAAACTAGGGAGAAAGATGTGCCCAGTGGTAACCCAAACCAATGAGTGAATGGCATGGAGGCAAATAGGAACAGGATCCTTTTTTAGGAAATTTTAGCAATTCTCTATGTTTTGAAGTCAGCTGGTATCAGGTCAAAATGATTTTTAGATTTTACTCTTTATGTCCGCAGTCCCCAAACTTTTTGGTACCAGGGACCGGTGCTTTTAGTAGAATCTAATGCCTGATGATCTGAAGTGATGCTAAGGCAGTGATGCTAGCGCTGGGGAATGGCTGAAAATACAGACAAAGCTTTGCTAACTCATCCACTGCTCACCTCCTGCTGCGTGGCCCAGTTCCAATCAGACATGGACAGGTACCAGACTGCGGCCTGGGGGTTCAGGACCCTTGTGTTAGGTGATATAGAATCATATAACCTACTTGAATTAGGGGAAAATAATTCTGAAGACGTGATGGACACTTTTTGTTTGATTCCTAAGCACTCATTTCCACCATACCCCTACTTCCATCCTGTGGAACTCTTGTTATATTTAGTTACCTACTCTTTAAAACAGTTATTTCAGTTCAGGATGGTAAATTCCATCTAGCTTCAGAGTTGAGTCTCAGTGTTTTAAACACTGAGGGCTTCCCAAATTTTACTTTTTAATCATAATGTATACAGAATTTTAGGATATATTAGGATAAATCATTAAAATTTTTCTCAGCAGGAGGAACCAGGTTAAGCTCCATTGACTAGGCTATGCTCAGCTCCTCTGAGGGAGAAGACCCAGTGTCTCAATACACCTGTAATAGGGTCACAGGACTTCATTTGAGAATGATTTCTCTAAATAGTTTACATTAATTATATTCTGAGTCATGAACTCATTTTGGAAATCAGTTAATACAAGCATTGCTGACTGTTATTCTTTCAAAAGTTAGACACATGGACCATGTTTGACAGTATTAGACTGAAGGTGTAAATTGGAGGAAATATGTGTGCTCATTTTGTGCATCAAGGGATTCTATAGCCTTTGTTGATATGCACAACTATATCATAATCATGAAGGACATCGAATATAAGTTGAAACTGTCATACAAAAGACAGAATGAAGAGTCAGGGTCTTTGAGCAGATTTCAAAGCAGCAGATTATCAAGTTAGCCCTCCTGAAGGCTAACTTGATACAGTGCCAAATAAACTACTTTAAACCTAGCCAGAGTTCAAATTCAAAAGCAAATGCACTAGGCCACCAAGAGCCTAGTCATATTTTGCTTCCTAAATTCTTATTTAAAAAGGAATCCTAAATGCCAAGTTTTTACATAAAATATTATGGGATGAGAGGGGATTGATGATGCTGAAGATCTTGTTCTCTTTGATTTTTATTCATTTGAGAATTAGAATAACTAAAGCAGATATATATTTAAACATAACCTTTATTAGTGATAAGTCTAATATTCGGGAATGACTGTAGTTTATAGCTGTAGCAAGTGGACTTCATAGTACTAACTCTAGGATGAGGCAGTGTAGGGCTTGAGCAGGCCTTCCTCCATAGGAGCAGATGCTGTTCCCTTCTAGTAGATAGAAATGATCCCCTTGTGGGCATCTCTCTCCCAATAGGGGAAAGGAGAGGAAGGACCTGAATAAATATGTTAAGTTTCTCTCTTTCTAATTTCCCATCAGGCAAGGGAATGTGGAGACAGGTCATTTGTGTCAATATAATGTGATATCTTTCCATATTGAAGGAAATATTAGACATAAACATAACTTTTCACTAATAGATATGTGTTCGGCATCATTAAATAAGTAAGTTCAGTTGAAATAGATGACATGGTAAGGACACAAATAAGTGGGAAAAGAAAAGAATGGCCAATGATAGGACAATGGGGAACATTGACATTTAAGAAGCTAGTGGAGGCAGGTGACTTTACAAAGGGAATTGAGGAATGCCAAATACTCAGAAATACCACAAAAAAATAAGAGAAAAAGTTAGAGACACTTAGCTAAATTAACTGCTAAAATGGGTGTAGATCAAAGATATAGAAGCACATATGTGAGAACCAGCGATGAGTAACTTATGACTTTCATCAAACTAGACTACAATGGGCAATGATGAATAATAAAATAAGTTATTGTAAGAGGACAGAGGACTATTTATTTAAAACAGAAAAATATGAGCAATTTATAAGCAGCAAGAAAAATATAAATAAATACGGAGAAGATATGGAATAACAGAGAAGTAGGCCATGCATATTGGAGAGGTAGGAAGATACTAGTTTTGAGTAGATAAAATAAAAAGCCCTGAATAGGTGAAAGAATAGATACTTAGATCAATGGATCAGAATACAGAGCCCCCAAATAAACCCACATAAATATGGTCAACTGATCTTTGGCAAAGTAGCAAAAGGCCACAGAACAAAGATAATCTTTTCAACAAATGGTACAAGACCAAATGGAAATTCACATGTTTCTAAGTGGTAGAACAGAAGTTAGAGGCTTTTCATCCAGAAAACCTCCTTTTAAAAAATTAAGTGAAAAGTAAGTGAGGGGGCATTGACTGGTGGTAAAATTTAGGGACAACTTTCATGGCAAATGGAAATAGAGTTATTGCTACAGACCATGAATTTTCATTGGTACTTACCAGGCTTGGTCTAACTTTATATCTTACTTGTGCTATTCAGCTGTATAAGTTGAAGAGAAGAAGAATCCTGTTTTATTAAATAGGTAGTTGGGGATTTGCTAAGTAGGATGATCAAAAGACAAGGAGGCAAGGAAATTAAAGGTGATGAGAAAGAGACCGAACAACTCATCTGTGCTCTAACTTCACAGTGAAAGTGGAACAGAAAATGTCTAGTAAGAAGCTTCATTTTAACAATAGTCACATGATTAAATAGAAGTCTTAAGATATCTTTGCATTTAAAAAAAAATTTTGAATAGAAAAACCATAATAAAAATAATGTCTGCTATAAAATATATTTAAATATAATCTCATGAACAATTTTGTGCTAATGGTATTAATTAATTAAATCAAAAGCATCCAGTGTTGATCAATTTATGGTATACCTCAAAATAGCAACCAGTTAGGACAATTTTTCATCCAGTTTTATGTAATAGAATTTTATTTCCATTTCTTGCCACATGTAAATAATGTGTGTGTGTGTGTATATATATATATATATATATATATATATATATATATATATATATATATATATATAGTAGCGAATTAGCGAATGGCAATGAAAATTTACTTTGAACATCTTCCTGACTTATAATTGTGGTACATATATATAATGGAATATTGCTCAGCCATAATAAAAGATTAAATACTGCCATTTGTGACCACATGGATGGATCTTGAAATAATCATGCTAAACAAAGTAAAAAACAATTGAAAAAGCTGAGAACCATGTAATTTCACTCATAGGTGGGCTATAAAACTGAAAGCAACAAACAAACAAGACAAACAAAAACTCATAGACACAGACAACAGTTTAGTAGTTACCAGAGAGAAAGTTGGAGGGATGGTAGATAAGGGTAAAAGGGATCAAATATATGGTGACTGAAGGAGATTTGACTTTGGGTGGTCAATACAAAAAATGCAAATGATGTATTATTGAATTGTACACATGAAACCTATAAAATTTTATCAATCAATGACCGCAAATTTAGTTATTTCCCCCAATATTCAAATTAGGTAGATTATGGGGTTCTTTTAAGAGAAGTTTTACCCTTTTGTATAGATCTGTTAATGTCTTAACAGGAAAAAAAAAATTTATTTATTTATTTATTTATTTATTTATTTATTTATTTAAGAATGACCATGGAAAGCAGACTTGCATGTTATTATGGAATATGAAGATAGAGTACTAAACTGTGTTGGTAATGAGCTTTGAAATACTCTTAAAGGAATTTAGAAATAATTATCTGATATTCCAACATCATATATATGAAGTCTCAGAGCCCATTTTTAAAAATTTACATTAATATAAAGAATAAAATGTTATTATCAGGAATAATTCAACACAATATTTGATGTCTTAATTCATCTCTCTCTTCTTTTTTTTGTACTTCACTCTGAGTCATACACTATCTTTTCAAGTTTATAATGGGTTGTCTTTACTTAATGTCATCATTGTTTCAAAATATTTCTGTTTTAGAGCTGACTTATGTATTCAAATAAAATTGCTGAGACATTGATTTTTTTGTTAAAACTTATATTTTAAAGATTTTTAAAGTATTTCAAAATGAACATTTTACTTAAGAATTATATATAAAAAGAATTATATAAATCTTAGACATTTAATGTGGACCAATCATGAAATAAGGATAATTTACATTTTCACACATTTTTTTTAAATGCTCTTCTAAAGTTCATCAAATGCTTCACATTTATATCAAACTTTATTAATTATATTAAATAATGTTTCAAATGATAAGATTCTCTACCTATATTGTTGGGCTTGTTCCAATTTAACACATTTGCATTCTTCAACTTCTCATGGTCTCATTTATCACTTAAACTTTATATTTCTTGACATTATTATACCCACTAATTTATCTTAAATTTATTGCACTCCTTAATGCTCATTCAGGGAATTAGAAAGAATCAATCATAAATACCTACATTTAGGGAAAACATTGACCTATATATTATTTGAGTTTATTAATAAGCATTTATTAGGTCATGATTTATTTTATTGAAATATGCACTATAACCGCCCCAAGTTTGCAAATTCATAGAAGTTATATGATATGGACATAAATCACTGTTATATAAGATATCTTGTAATAAGTGCTATAAATTTTTATAAAGAGTCATAGAAACAGCATTAAAATTATTTTGAGCTAGATCCCAGAAGACACTATCAGGAAAGAGCATTTGGGTTTTCCTCTAAATAATCTATATGATTAACTCATTTCATTGTCAATATTCATTTACATTGTACTTTATTTATTTTATTTTTTTAATATTTTACTTTTTTATTTTCCTCCTCCGCCCTCCCTTCTGGTTACCACTAGTCCACTGTCCATGACCATGAGTCTCTGTTTGTTCTGTTCATTTGTTTCTTTAAGGTTTATATCTCTCATATGTGATATGTGATTTTCAACCCTTTCTGTCTGGCTTATTTCGCTTAGTATGATTATTTCAAGGTCCATCCATGTTGTTGCAAACAGTAATATTTCATCTCTTCTTATGACTGAGTAATATTCCATTGTATATATGTACCACAGCTTCTTTAGCCAATCATCTATAGTAAGACACTTTGGTTGCTTTCATGTCCTAGCCACTGTGAATAATGCTGCTATGAACATCAGTGTGCAAATATCTTTTCGGATATGAGTTTTCAAGTCTTTGGGGGTAAATACCCAGTATAGGGATTGCTGGATTATATGGTAGGTCAATCATTAGTGTTTTGAGGAACCTCCATACTTCTTTCCATAGCGGCCACACGAATTTGCAGTCTCACCAGCAGTCTGTGAGGGTTCCTATTTCTCCACATCCTCTCCAACATTTGATATTACTTGTCCTGTTGATTGTAGCCATTCTAACAGAGATGAAATGGTATCTCATTGTGGTTTTGATTTGCATTTTTCTAATAGTTAGCAATGTTGAGCATCTTTTCATATATTTGTTGGCCATTTGTATGTCATCTAGGGAGAAGTGTCTGTTCAGGTCCTTTGCCCATTTTTTTTATTTGATTTTTGTTGTTGTTGTTGTTGTTGAGTCGTATGAGTGCTTAGTATATTTTGAATATTAGGCCCTTATCGGAAGTGTTGTTTTCAAATATATTTTTCCATTTGGATGGTTGACTCTTTACCTTGTTGATGGTTACTTTTGCTGAGTAGAAGCTTTTTAGTTTGATGTAGTCCCATTCATTTATTTTTGCTCTTACTTCCTTGCCTTTGAGGTCAAATTCATAAAATCCTCTTTAAGTTCAAGGTCCTTGAGTTTAGTTTCTATGTTTTCTTCCATGCATTTTATTGTTTCAGGTCTTCTATTCAGGTCCTCAGTCCATTTTGAATTAATTTTGGTGTGTGGTGATAGACACATTGTAGTTTCATTATTTTGCAGGTGACTTTCCAGTTTTGCAAGCACCATTTATTAAGAGACTTTTTTTTTCTCCACTGTATTTTTTTGGCTTCTTTGTCAAAAATTATTTGCCAATATAAGTATGGGTTTATTTCTGGACTTTCAATTTTGTTCTACTGGTCAGTGTGTCTGTTTTTCTGCCAATACCATGCTGTTTTGATTACAGTCTCTTTGTAGTATAATTTAAAGTCAAGCAGAGTGATGCCTCCAGCCTCATTCTTTTTTCTCAGGATGGCTTTGGTGATTTGGGGTCTTTTGTGCTCCCATACAAATTTGATGATTTTTTGTTCTATTTATTTAAAAAATGCCAATGAGATTTTGTTGGGGATTGCATTAAATCTATATAATGCTTTAGGTAATATGGTCATTTTAACTATATGTTGATTCTTCCGATCCAAGAACAGAAATATCTTTCCATTTATTTGTACCTTCTTTGATTTCTTACAGTTTTCATTATATAAATCCTTCACATGTTTTGTCAGATTTATTTCTAGACATTTTATTCTTTATGTTGCAATTGCAAGAGGAAGTATTTTTTCCACTTTTTCTGACACTTCGTTATTAGTGTATAGGAATGCTATGGATTTTTAAACATTGATTTTGTATCTAGAGACTTTCCTGTATTTGCTTATTGTTTCTGTAGTGTTCTTGTGGAGTCCTTAGGGTTTTCTATATAGAGAATTATGTTTTCTGCAAATAGTGACAGTTTAACCTCTTTGTTTCCTATGTGGATGTTTTTTATATCTTTCTCTTGCCTGATTGCACTTGCTAGGACCTCAGTGTTATATTGAATAACATCGGTGATACATTTACACTGTACTTTAATTTCAACAAGTTGTTACTTTCATAAGGCAACACTCATTCTTTAGGTTATTATTTTTCTATTTCCTCTTCAAATTCAAGTATTTTATTACTTATTCTTTTTATTTAATATTGTTTTTCTCTTTTGGATATGGAATATTTAATAGAGTTAGGTAAGCATGGTACCTGACTGGAGGTAGCACATACATGCTAAGAACAATCAACATTGCATTATTTCATCTGTTTGCTCAAACTGGCAAATAGTAGGGACCAATGAAGAAATATCAATCCAAACAAACACCTTAGATGCTTTAATTCTTTTTTCTTACTCCAATTTTATTCCAATTTATATATATACATACACACACACACACACACATACACACACACATACACACACACACACACACGTACACACATGTGTGTGTGTTTATACACATATAGGTATACACATATTTTTAGTTATAATTATACTTACACACATGTATGTACTGGGCCACCAAAAGCCTCTTCATTTTTGCTTTCTAAATTCTAATTTTAAAAATAAATTATATATATATATTTATTTATATATATATATAGAATAATAAATGATATATATCATAATAAATTTTATATATATATATATATATATATATATATATATATATATATAATGTTAGGAGAGTTTGAAAGTGGCTAAGACCTTACCCAAGACTTCTTCTGTCCCCTGATTCTGATTCATTTTAGAATTAGAATGAGTAAAGCAGGTGACAATTTAAATCACCTTTATTAGTTATAAGTCTAATATTGAGGAATGAATGAAGTTTATAGGTATGGCAGGTGGACACCATAACACTAGGATTAGGCAGTAAAGGGCCTGAGAAGGAGCTGTTGCTGTCCCCTGTGATCAAGTAAAATGGAACCCCCTGTGGCCATCTCTTTCCCAAAAGGGAAAAAGAAAAGGAAGAGCCCTGTGTACACATGTTGCTAAATTTCAAGTTTCTCCTCTTCTAATTTTTCTTGTCAGAGGAGTGAGGAGAGAAGTCAGAAGTGTATGTGTCTATGTGTATATAAATCTGTGTGTGTTTGTATGTGTGTATGTATGTGTGTGTATATATATGTATTAAAGGATATAGTTGATAGGATTTGATTTTACTTTGCTGTTTTTTTTTAAAATAGTACTTGCAAAATATAGAATGTTTTTATTATTTACAGTCAATTTCTTTACTTCTGGTCCTAGGTAACATTTGGTGTATTCACTGTCACTCCAGTTTTGCCTTTTCTTGAATTTCATATTAATGGAATCATCCAATATCTGGCTTTTCATGTCTGCCTTCTATCACTGTGCATAATATTTTTGAGATTCATCAAAGCTACTATGTGTCAGTAATTTGTTTTTATTGCTGACTATTATTTCTCTATATGGATATAACATTTGCTTTTCCATTTATAATTTGAACATTAAATTATATCTAGTTTTTTGACTGATCTAAATAAAGCTGATATGAATATTTGAGAAGTCTTTGCATTGACATACATTTTTCATATCATTTTTAGAAACACAAGTGGCTTTTCTTGTTCACGTAGTAAGTGTATATTTAACTTTATAAGAAATTGCCAGTGTTTTTTAAAGGGATTACATCATTTTGCATTGCACCAACAATGCACACAGATTCAAGTTGCTCCATATCTTCAAATCTTTAAAAATATCTAGTCTTCCAAATTGTCCAGACATTTATTTTTAACCTTGTTATTTAATCAAGTGTCTATCCTTGTAAACTTTATAATATTACACAATTTTCCCCAGAATGATTATTTTTTTTCTTTTATTATGGAACTTCAACATATTTATTGTGGAGTAACACATTCAAACAGTGATTTATTCTTTCAGTTTATGTTTAATTTTTATTTTACATTGTTCTTTCATTCTCTTCTGGATTATTCCTTGTCTGGTTTGACAAAGTTGCTATTTTTTTTTCCTAATAGCTATTTTCCTCTCATAGATACTGATAATCAAGCACATATTTCACTTCCTTAAATTTAAGTCACTTAATTTGTCTTCTGTTTCCTTATAACAGTACAACTAAATATACAGAATGATTTTACTTTCCAGTCACCAACATACTCCTTAGAAGATCTTATTTATCATTTTTTAATTTACCTTTCCCACTGCTAATTTGAAAACTTGAAAGTTTTTCAGAATAGCTTGTTAGTTTTAATTTTAAATTATTATTATATCCTCCTTTATGTCAGGTATTCTTAAGCTCATTGTCCACAAGAAGAATTCAAGGTGTCTGTGAACTTGGATAATGTGATGGAATAGGATGACCACAAATGAATTAAAGTTCTTTTCATTGAGATATGGTGCTTAACTCTTCCCCTTCTTTCTAGGGAGGATTTAGTGGTTTACTTGCCTAATAGATTGGGGTGTAAGACACACTTTGACTTTTCTGAGACTAGGCCATGAGATGATTGGGAGCTTTTGCTTAGGTATTAGAACCTGCTTTTGGAAGGCTCCTTCTTGGAATGCAGTCACCATGACAAGGGAAGCCAAAGCTGAGTAATTGGCAAGCCAGCGAAGTGACCTCATTAAACTCCTAATAGCCTTCAGTATCTCATCTGACATCTGATTAAATGATAGATATAAGCGATAACCTACTCAGCTGAGTCCAGTCAACCAAAGAACTGTGAGAGATTAAAAGTGTTTGAACCACTAAGTTTTGGAGTGTTTGATACACAGAGATAAATAATTAGAACACAATAAAATAAGTTTTATATTTTCTAATCACCACCTAAATTTTGCATTTATTTCAGTTATATGTAAATAAAAAACACATTATGGTATTAGACATACTTGTGATTTGTCACTCATAGAAAACACAAGTAACTTTATATCATGTACCGTTAGAATAGATATTTTTAAATGCTTTTACAGATATCATTGCTTTGAAATTGTAGTGTTAGTAGGCATATAGCAAACTATGTTATTAATGTGTTAATAAAGAAGCAAATGATATTTACACATTTGTTTTTAAAATTTGTTGACTTTATTTAGAGTAATTGGTTTTTTTTTGTAATTCTATAAATTTAATTGTAAGCCTTTAAAAACGTTATTCTGAAAGAGGATTCTTAGACTTCAAAAGTCCTCAAGGAAATGCAGGACACAAACATTGTTATGAAACCTGCTTTACAGCAAGTCTTTTTTTTTTTTTTCCAGAGATCTTAGCACTTGTATTACAAATGTCCAGTCAGTTACATTTAACAATATGATTTAAAATAGAGTAGGAAAACATATTCAGGTACATTGTTAAATTTAAAGTGTAGAGTCTACAGGTACTTAATTGTGTGTGTGTGTGTGTGTGTGTGTGTGTGCGCGCGCGCGCGCACATGTGTCTATATTTAAGAATTTACTCTTGTAGAAGTTGCCAAATGCAGAATTGTATTTGGATTCAGTATACCCAGTAATACATATTTATTTTTTATTTGAGCTGAACTAGAAGTGAACACTGTTCTGAACTGCTACTTTCCTAATTCTCTGATCAGAGGATTTTAAATGAAGTTCATATTGAGATAACATAGGAAGTAAAGGAAAATTATTTTTTAAAATCAGTAGAGAGGCTGTATACAACTTTAATACAATGCATATATATATATTAAAGTAACATTCTAACAATACATATTTTTATAGCTTGACTAAATTTTATAAAATATTCTATAAGTAAGGATAGACAGTTAAGCTGCCATGATAAACAGCCCCAGAACTCAGTGGTTTAAACAACAAAAGTGTACAGCTTATATATAGACAGTTGCAGTCCCATATGACATTCCAGGGTCGCCATCTGCCACAGGAGGACGCTCTTTCACTTCCTTATCAGTGCAGCCTTCCTCTGTGAATGCAGCAGGAAAGAGAAATGGACACACTTGTACCAGAATTAAATGCTTATACTCAGGGTGGTACATGTCATATCATCTCTCTTTAGCAAAAGTAGGATCATGCAAATAACTCCATGTCCAGAAGGCAAAGATTGGAAACATTGCTGAGCAGCATTAATATCCACTATAAACATGTTTACAAACATTTAAAATTGACACAATTCTTAAGGTTAAAGGGTTATATACAAATTGCTTAAAAACAAGCTCAGCAGTAAAAGAAGTTAACGAAAACCATCTTTACACTTTTACATTGATTACCAGGAGTACAAAACGTCTTTAAGGCATGGTAAATGATGGAATGTAGTAAATGCTGAGCTCTCTCTATGCTGTGCCCATCTTGGGCTATGGTTTCTCACATGAGCTCTGACTCTGATCCTCAGGGCAGCTTTACTCTACTATGCTTGCTTTCAGCTCAGCTGGAATCTCTCACAGTCTGGCCACCCTAGAATTCTCCTCTTTTGAGAGTGATTAATCACTTAGACCAAACATCTTTTTATTCACTTCTGTGTTTGGCACAGAAGGTAGTGTGATCGAGCCATCTTGAAATCTGGAACTTGGCATGGATTTGGAAAGGGACATACTCTTGTATTTCTGGACAATGCTGTAAATTATTATTGAAATGTAAAAGAGAAAACTGACTTCTTTGTTACTAAACCATGTTTCTTTCTAAGATAAAAATGGATACTGAGAATCATTCCATTATTTAATTTCACAGTACAGGCATACTTTATTTTATTTTGCTTTGCAAATATTGCATTTTCATCATCAGGGCAAGACCCTCCACTAAGAGAAAGATTATGACATGATGGTTAGCATTCTTTAGCAAATATTTTTAAATTAAGTACATTATTTAGATACAATGCTGTTATACACCTAAAAGACTACTGTTGTACATTTAATAGACTACAGTATAATATAAACATTACATGCATGAAGATATGTGCAGATACTCAAATATTCTTCAGCTGGGTAAATCATGGGTATTTTATATATTAAAGTATTTGAGAGGACTATGTCTTTTATTCTGTTTCCTCATGTGCATGATATTGTACTTTGTTTCAAAAAATGAGAATTAAATCATGATTTCCCTGTTTTGATTTCATTAATAGCAAGGGTTCCAAAAGTAGACTTCTAAGCCGATTGCTTTAATGAATTCTAGTCTACGAACCATCTCTAATTTGATCTTTTCACTAATATAAGTATTAACTTGTTTCTTCTGAATTAACAATCAGTAAATAATTCAAATAATCATTTAAGGATCCTATCTCCTGGGCCTAAGGAGTTGAAATTCTTTGACAATAGTATATTTTAGTACATGTATTATCAAGGAGATTTGCCATGCGTACTAAGTAAGACATCCTAATGTCAAATGTATTAACCAAATGCAAGTCTCTTAACCAATTTAGTGCCTTGACTTAAGGCTACTTCTGCGTTCTGCCAAGGACATATTTAACAAAATTTGTGATGTGGAAATATTTTACTTTAGCAGTTTATACAAATCTGACTTCTTCCTTGGAGACTTACTGAATAAGTTTTCTATACTTCCTTTCCTCTTTGATCTATGACTGTCAGAACTTCATTTACATTTCAGACTCTCTGGTTAAATACATGTCCTTTGGATATAAGAACTGTCAGATGACAGAATTGGACATAAGCATATAAATTTCAGGATCTATTGAAGGAAGTATTAGTTAGTCTTTTTCTTGTATGTGCTTGTCTGGCATGTATTTGTATATATGTGCATGTATGCATACCTTCACATAAATATTTATGCATTTACACACATAGGCACAAACATATACACAAACTTTAGCTGCTTTATTTTCAAAATGCCTTATATGATGCAATTCATTATTAAACTTTGGTTTTGCAATTACTCTGACTTTGCATACCTAAATGTGGTTGTTACCTCAGTTTCACATTTCTTCTAAGAAGTATTTGTGTTACTAGAATTCTTTTAAAAATAAGCTTTCTTGAATTACTTACATTATTTTACCTGATAACATTTTAAATTAAAATAATTGTTACTTTAAAGGTTACTTCTAACATGCCACAAAAGAGTTGATATACAGATACTTGTCCTTCCTGTTATAACAATCTAAACTGTTGGTAATATATTCCCCATTTTGGGTAGCTGTGGCCTCAGTTAGTATTCATTATTTTAAAACCCACCAATTCTGTGAATACAATTAAAATACTTTTAGTTTGAAAAAATAAAATCTAATGAGAGCTGATATGATAGTAGTATTGGGTTTAATCTAAAATTTTCCCAGAGCTCAATATTAAGTTAGTCAGACCAGAATGTAAAAAACATAAATTTTGTGTTTTATACAGGTACAGCAAGTAATATTTCTGAAATTATATTATTGAAGTATACTTTGGAATTTCTAACTTTAAAAATATACTTTAATATTAGTTTATTTTAGACAGTATAAAGCAGATGATTTTCTTAATTATTCACCATCTACTTGTTTATAAAGCCTTACTCTGTGTCTACATCTTCATAAACACACAAAAAAGCAATTTGTTTGAATAGAATGTGTGAAGTTTTGCCATTTTTTTCCTTCTTGAATTTAGTGAAGAAAATGATTAACACAAATAAACAATTAGACAACAAGAAAAATAATAAAAGGCTGCTCATAAAACACTGAAAAAGCAACATGGTAGTCTAGAAAAATAGGCAGTTGGAGAATTAGGAATGAAGCCAGGTTTAAGTAGCCAAATCAAAATTTTCAGAAAAAATTTAATTGCAGAGGACAACTTTTAATAGAACATAGGACATTTTAGACAAAAAGGAAAAATGAAAAATTAGAAATGGGTATATAAATGTTAATAAAGTATTATCAACTAACATAGATTTCAAATAGTAATACTTAACCTTGTGTTAAGTATTATTATTAAGTTCTTAGAAAATTGTGTTTTTAAGCATTTCTAATCATTAATAAATTTAACATATTTATAAACATTAATAACTTTAAAATAAAATAAAAATAAAAATTTTTAAAACATTTTCTTACCTTCATCACAATTTATTGTAAAACAATTTTAAAACTTTCTAAAACAAAGAAACAGCAACAAACTAAAAACAGATACAGTGGAGGGATAAAACATTCTAGTAGACATATTTTTGCATGCTTTATCCTTTAATATGTTTTATCCTTTAATATGCTTACAAAAATAGTTTTACTTTCCATAAGTGGAGGAAGAGTTGTGATACCTGGGGAGACCCCCAAACACATAGCACTTTCATCTGTTCTGTAGGCTTGAAAACACCACGAAGATTGCTCAATAAGGAATCATTTGTGTATCAACTAGTTGCCATATGACCCAAGCCAGGACAGCCAGAATCCTTTTCTAAGGCTTTCTTGTGTTAGAGATAGCTCCACTCCCTACTCCAGCTTCAGCTGATGGGATAGTAACTACTTCTAGCCAAAATTATATTCCTATTTCTGAATAGAAATCTGGAGAAGTTGTTGCAAATGATATACCCTAAAATATGGAATTCTTTAAGATACTGTGGGATTGATAATTATGTCTTCCCCATTTGTTCCCTGGGAGGTCATTGATCATTATGATATGGTGAAAAAGCTGTTAGCTAAACTAGCATTTTTATTTCATGAGACACAGAACATGTGGAAACTGAGGCTGAATCTTATGGGGATTCAATTTAAAAATATCAGAATAATGGAGATAGTTGGCTAATTTTCTCAACTTTTAGTGAATTGGCACATCATAAACATGATAAATTTCATCTCACTGGTCCCTGTGAAATTACAAAGAATGAGATACTTTCCAATTAATGGTTGCCTTTTCAGCTTGAGACCAGAAGAAACAAGTGAGGAGATTTCATAATTTGTATGCCATGTAGAGTTGGAAAGACCCAACTTTTAGGCTAAAGATAAATTTAATATAAACTAAGGCAGAATGGGTGAAAAACACAGTTGAAATAAATTTAGAGAAGGAAAAACCAGCAACTGGAAGAAATTGGATTTCCTGCTGTCCTGCATGTATCTCACACAACTGTATACTCCCTTCTTCATCAATACTAATACCCACTTGTAAAAAGCCATTACTGAATGACAGCTGTGGAGAAGTGGCAGATCACCACTTATCCTTAGCCTCAGTTCATGATTTCATTAGCAAAATTTAGGACAGACAGGATGGGACAGACATAAACTCCATGGTAGACACAATTTCTTAGACCATGTATTCACTAAATACAAAATCAGTAGGAGCCTCCCAAAGTTTAAGGAAGCTTTTTTTTGTTTGTTTGTTTGCTAGTTTTGGTTTAGTTTTGGTTTTGGGTTTTTTGCCAAGTAATATCAGGCACAGCAAAGAAAGCCATACGTCTTCGTTGTTCTTAAGATAATCTCCTGACCTCTAAACCTGAACACTGACAGGATATAGCTTGTTCAGTCTTTGAAAGAGAAATCCTCATCCTCTCAGATATGACCATTAAGGACATAGATAGTGGGAGTCCTAGAATTCAAAACCTTCTGTGGATTTGCTCAGATATCATTTTCTGCTGATGTTACTGAAAATCCTCCAAGAAATTTACCTAGCAGCAATCTGAAGACCACAGTAGGCAGATTTCAGTATTCACTGGAAGTATGACTTCTGAGTGCTTGTTTCACCTTTTGGCTAAAGTCATAATCTTCTCTTCCTTTACCTGCTTGGCTGCTAACATTCAGTACAATAGCTGTTATTTGCGCTTTGTGTCTCCTAGGATAAGACTCCAATATCTTTCATTTCTGGACTCATGCCATGTGCCTCTTACCTTTTTCCAATGACTTCCCTGTTGCCACTGAGTACTAATGCCACTCTGCCTGTTGGGTACCCACAATGTCTGTTTGCAGGACAGGATCCATGAAGCTGAGTACAGGCTGTATGCTCATGATTCCTGCTTGCTTGTTGGCTTGTACATAGGATGCTGTTGTTGATCTTTTAGTGTCTGGCTTTCTTGATGACATCTGGTGGGATTGGGTGCCATACTCCAGGAGTACTTGGAAGCTGATACTCTGTGGGAAAATACTGACCAATGGAAGATAAGAGCCAAGAATAAATTTCTTCCCTGTATCCCATGGTTGAACTATTCAGAGATTCAGTATTTCAAATGATACCTTTGAAAACAACACATGAATTTGAGACTATTTCTTTCTGTTCTCTTTCCTTCCCTCCCTCATTTCTTTTCCCCTTTCTCTTGCTTTCTTGGGATTTCATGTTACAGTTAAGTATTAGCATCTAGGTTTTCCCCTGAAGTTATATTCTTTAGAGAGTTTATGCTATAGTAATAAACAATCCAATATCTTTGTGGATTATTACAGTAAGTGTTGGCTTCTCAGTCAGGCTACACATTGATTGAAGATCATTTGGAGAATCTGTTCTACACTTCTTTTTCATAGGCTCAGTCTGACAGCAATTGCTACCTGAAACATTGACTATTCACCATAGCAGGGCAATAGAATGCAAGATAGTCACATCACCAAATTTCCTGTTTATCGAACAGGTATAGTTATATGACTCATTCAAGAGGACCAGGAACTGCATTACTTACCTGTGCCTAATAAAAGGAAAAATGGAAATGCATGATGTAAACAGTATTGGTTACTACTACAACAAAATCATTGTTTCCTAAGGTTTCAGGAACAACCTCCCTGATTTATTATTTTTTGTCTGTTTTAAATGATAACTTACAGAGAAATTAGTTTTTATCACCCCTAGGCCCAAAGAAAATATTTAATATGAGTAACTATTGATTCTAGGTAACAATGTTTAAGTTTTGAAAAAAATCATCAATAAGTAATTGTCAAGAGGGGTTTTAAATTAATAGACCAATAAGCTATGAACATTTTTTTTCCTCAAAGTAGAAAACAAAAACCAGAAAAAATAAAAATCAGGAAAAACAGAAGACATATGATATGAATTTCCACAAACCAGAGCTAAAACTCATTTATAAAAGAATGGAAAGAAGAGTCGTCCTACTAGTAAGGAGTAAGCCAATTATACTTCTAGTCCCATACAACTGGCTACTCATGAAACATTAAAATCAAATCACTTCAGGCAAGTGCTTTGTAATGGATTAACTTGTCCATGATGTAATCAAGCTTTAGAATAACATTACAAATGCCAAACAAGACTTTCAGACAGCAACATTAAGACCCTTTGCCAGCTGAATCCATTATTGTGGAAAGAAATCCTTTAGGCAATGTTAGGTCACCGATTATAGCAATTTATTTCTCATTAGATTCTAACTACCTGACCTCTTCATCTGTTTCCACTCTGTGAAATTGAACTTCAGAATTTATACATATAAACTCATAAAGAATCATTTTATTGCTTTCACTCAAAAATGAGTATTCTCTAGAATTCTAGTTAGGAATGCTGATCAGTTCTTATTGTTGGAAAGTGACAAGAGATTGATATTTTATACAATAAAGAAAATCAGATTCAGACTCTAAGAGGTACATAATTGTAGTATTCTTCCAAGTATTTTCAAAAGAGATTGGTAAAATTGGTAAAAAAAAAAAAAAACTAAAGATTTAACATCATTCAATAAAATTCTAAAGATATAGGACAAAATTTCAAGGAATAGAAATTTCTTGTCATTAAAAAAACAAAAATTTCAAAGGTAT
Organism: Macroglossus sobrinus; assembly: GCA_004027375.1. NCBI lineage: Eukaryota > Metazoa > Chordata > Mammalia > Chiroptera > Pteropodidae > Macroglossus > Macroglossus sobrinus. Next base: position 732,153 of record PVKZ01000421.1, on the reverse strand, counting down.
AGAAAGTGATGGGAAACATTTCAATTTGTCTTTGTCATTAGAATTTAGCATTACCACAAATACAATGGCCTAAAACAACAATAATTAGTACTCTTACATTTCTGGAGGCTAGAACTCTGAAATCAGTTTTGCTGGGCTAAAAGCCAAGGTGTTAGGAAGGCCACCTCCCTCTGGAGGCTCTAGAGGAGAATTCATTACTTGCCATTTCCATCTTCTCCAGGTGCATTCACTCTATTCCTTGGATCATGCACCTTCTTTCATCTTCAAAGTCTTCAGCATGGCATCTTGTATCAGCTATCACATTGACATTTTAAAAATTCTTTTAAACTCCTCTTTAACTCTTTTTTTTGGTGGGGGTTTCCTCTAAGCACTGGAGGAATGAAGAAAAATGAATTGGAAATATAAATATAAAGGATCAAACTCAAAGAGAAAGCAGTCTCTGAATTTCTTATAGAATTTTCAAGAAATAGACTCTGTATTATATGCCTGTCATTTGAACAAATTCTGTGGGCAAGAAGATATTTAAAAATAATTAACCACTATTAGGTCACATGCCCACTACTGTATCAAGCAGTAGGATGGTTTGATTGATAATCCTATCAAAAATATATAAACTGGGAGTTCATGAAGAAAAGTGGAATTCCTATTACCAGAATAAGAAATGCTCAATACAGAAGCAGTTATAAACTGATGTACAAACAAAGCTGATACATCACATTTATATTAATAAATTTCTACAAAATTGTACTGGTTTCAAAAATATTAAGAGTGAAACTCTGGAACAGGCACTGCCATTCTAACAAAAATTTCCAATGTTTTAAAAGGCAGACTATTCTGTGTTAGCTCTCAACCTTAAACATCTTGTGTCAAATAATAATAACTCACAACAAGGTCTAAAAATATTGCCTAATAATACAGCTCTTGTCTTATGAATAGATTAATCACTCACACACAGTATCCTATAATCTCTATTCTGGATGCTGCCACTCTAAATTAATGTGTCATTCTCATATCTGTATAACTGTAACAAATTGAATCTTAACTATCTCACACCATGATCTATCTACTGCAAACTCTCCATTATATCAAATCAGGCTTCCAGACTAATATTTCTTGTTTCTTTTCATGTAATTACTAAATTATGTTCTTTCAGTTTTAAAAAGTTAAGGGTGCTGTTAAATATATTAAGACATGGGAGGCAGTTTTTAGGTAAAAGAGAAATTAAGAAAGAATGGCACACAATCTAAACAGGTATGGTGAACAACCCAAAAATAAGACGCACTTCAGTTTTAGTGACATAATTATCTTGTTGCCTCCTTAGAAATAGTATTTATTTTTCTGAATTTTTTACTGTTGACTGTCTTATTGAAGAGAGTCTTTGGATTGGATATTCAGTCCCCTCCTTGATGATAATCTTGGTAAGGACAGTCCATCTTGTACAACACTTTATGTCTCTAATATCTGGAAAGCTGTATATCAGGTTTCACACTAGCAAAGAAGTATAACGGATAGGCTTAGAAAAATGTATGCAAATGTAGTATTATATTTGACATAAATGAAACTTCTTACTTGAAAGATCAACTAGGATCATGAAGGGAAAGAAGGGAAGCATAAATCATAATTAAAACTATTAACAACAGTCACCTGTTGTTCAATAGATTCCAAGTCACTGCATAATAACTGTGTGAGAGTGGACTTCACTAGGAGCTATGAGTGATAAAGAAGATCCAGCTAAACATAATTATTAGTCATGAGAAGACCATAGGACAAATTGAAAATAGTGTATATTAACAGATGTATTGGGGGAACAAAGACACATTTTTGATGTACAAAAAAAAACAACCCTGAAATTGTAGAGAAAAGAGTACATGATGTTCTAGAATAGAGAACAATTAATGTTAAGATATAATGTGGTGAATTTATTCAATTTTATAATAAAGAAAACTTTCTGCTGTTATTGGAATAGGAAGAACACAAATAAAATTGACTAAGATAAAATCAGACTGGAAAATTAACACTGCTGGAAGTACAGTATAAATATTATAAGTAAAACAAAAGACATCAGAAGCATGGAGGAGTGAGAGATGTCCCCAGGTCTCTCCCCTTGAAATAATAATAAGCTGAACATTGAAAAATTAAAAATAATGCCCAACCTGCACACAAGCACGTCTGAGCAAGGGATCTGTGAATAAGAGCTACAAAGAAGCTGCCACTCACAACCAGAGCTTCTTGAAGGAGGAAAGAGAGGGGAGAAGGTGTGGTGGGTTCACTGAACAGCCCTGTCTGAGAGATATGTCAGCTCCATGCAGCAGCAGAGCCCAGGGATCATAGCAGAAAGCAAACAGGGGATGGCATAGAATCAACAGCAGATTATTGCCAGCTGCATTTGCAAAACATAAGGCTGATCCACAACAGCCCCCATCCTCCAACCCAGAGGGCACCCACCATGTCCTCCAAGACAGAACATTGTGGAACCCCAGAGAAATTTGAGCAAATGCTACTGAAACTGTTGCTAACACTGAGGGACTGAGACCTAGGGTAGCAATAGTGTTTAAATGTTTATAAGAAAATGAAAATAAGGCATTATTAAGGCTCAAAGCTGGGATCCAGGAGGCTTATATGCCAACTACTGGAAACCAAAAGAAAAACACCTGGTTAGCAATAGGCTTAAGAGAGACCTTTATATACTCAATCTTCTTTCTGGAAAAATAAAACAAAAAAACAAACAAACAAACAAAACCGAAACACAGTTCAATTAATGCCCAGGAGAAATAGTTCATTAAACACCATGTACAACAAAGGTGACAAGGCAGCTCAGAAAGAAAGAGAAAAATCTCCAGAAAATAAGCTTAAAGGCATAGAAATATGTGACTTAAATGACAGAGAATTCAGGATGGTACTTCTGAAAAAACTCAATGAGATCCAAAATAATTCATATCAATGATTCCAGGAATTGAAAAAACAACTAGATAAGCAGAATGAGTTTTTAGCAAGGAGATTTAAACCCTAATAAAGAAGTAAATGGAACTTCTAGAGATGAAGAGCACACTAAAAAAGATGAGGAATGAAATATTAAACTTGGGAAATATAGTTTATCAAGGATCAGTGATATTGAAGACAGAAATCTAGCAATAAATCAATCAGAAGGAAAAAGAGAGACCAAAAAATGAAAAATAATGAAAGAGAAATATAAGAATTAGTTGATAACATCAAGAAATGAAACATGGGAATTCTTGAAGGGGAGGAAAAGGAGTATGGGTTAGAAAGCATTTTCAAACAAATAGTTGATCAGCATTTCCCAAATCTAATGAATGAACTGGAGCTTGGAATTCAAGAAGTCAACAGAACACCCAATTATCTTAACCCCCAAAGGTTTTCACCAAGACACATTGTATTAAAGTTATCAAAAATCTACAACAAACAGAATTCTCAGGGCAGCCAGAGAAAAGATGATGATAACCTGTAAAAGAAAACCCACTAGCATATTGTTGGACTTCTTATTACAAACTTTATAAGACAGAAGTGGAATCAAACATTCAGACTATTAAATATAAAGAATTATGAGCAAAGTATAATATATCCAGCAAAGTTCTCCTTTAGAGGGGAAGGACAAATAAAGACCTTTCCAGACATAGAAAAATTGAGGGAATTCTCCACTACAAGGCCAGCATTACAGGAAATACTGGAAGAGGTCAGCTCACTTAAAACAAAATGACAAAAAATACAACTATGAGCAGGCAGCAGAAGCAGAGTAATGCAACTCTTATTAAGAACAGTGTATTATAAGCTTAAACAATAGGAAGAGATTTGCTATAGCAAGATAGTAATGAATGTTCAGCATACATAGGGACAAGTTTAGACAACAATAACAGAAAAAGGGAAGATTCAAAGACCCAAATTTGCAAAGGGGAATGGAAATAAGGCACATGCAGAAGAAAATGAACTACTATCATTTACATATTTGTAATTGTAACCACATGCCAAAGATTCAGAACTGAAGTATATAACATAAAACAAGAAGGACCAGAGAGAAAATTCACAAAAGCTCCCCCATTCAAAAAAAACCCATAGAAATACATGACAAGGAAACAATAGAAACACTGACCTACCAGAAAGCAAAAGATAAAATGACTATAAGAAAACCTGATATTTCAATAATCACCCTAAATATAAATGGACTGAACTCACCAATAAAACATTGTTGCATATTGGATCAAAAAACAAAACTACCATATGCTGCCTTCAGGAAACACATCTTAGCTCCAAAGACAAATATGGATTCAGAGTAAAAGGTTGAAAATAATATTTCAAGCAAATAGCATTCAGAGAAAAGTGGTAATAACTGTACTAATATAGTAAGAAAGACTACAAAATAAAAAAGGTAAAGAAATATACTAGGGACATTTCATAATTATGTAAAGTGAATCATATACCAAGAAGACATAACGCTAATATCTATGCTCACAATCAAGGAGTTCCAATATATCTAAAGCAATTATTAACAGAACTAAAGGGAAAAATAGACCAAATCACTATAATAGTAGGAGACCTAAATACCCCACTGTCAGATATGGACAGATCATCTAAATAAAAAATCAATAGGCAGACCAATGGACATAATTGACATTTTCAGAGCCATTCATCTCCAAACAGCTGCTTGTACATTCTTTTCTAGTGCACATGGAACATTCTCAAGCATTTACTACATACTGGGATATGGATATAGCCTCAAGAAATATAAGAAGGTTGAAATCATACCAATTATATTCTCTGATCATAATACTTTGAAGCTAGAGATCATCTGTAAAAAGAAAGTGGAAAGAACAATAAATACATGTAGAGTAAACAACATGCTGCTAAAGGATGACTGGATCAGAGAAAAAAATAAAAAGATCAAGAGTACATAGAAATGAATGACAATGTTAGTATAACATATCAAAACTTTTGGGACACAGTAAAAGCAGTTATAAGAGGGAAGTTCATATTATTACAGGCCTACCTCCAAAAACAAGAATAAGCCCAAATAACCTAATGCTTTATCTTAAAAAACTAGAAAAGAAAAAACAAATAAAGCCTAAAGTCAGAAGAAAGAAAGAATCAAAATTAGAGCAGAATTAAATGAAATTGAAAACAAACAAACAATAGAAAAAATAAATGCAACAAAGAGCTGGTTGTTTGAGAAGTTTAATAAAATTGACAAAGCCCTGGCTAGACTCACTGAAGAAAAAAGAGAAAGGACACAAATAAAATCAGAGATGAAAGAGGGGAAATTATGACTGATATTGTAGAAATACAAAGGATCATATAAGAATACTATGAAAAAGTATATAACACCAAATTGAATAACCTACAAGAAATGGACAAGTAGTCAGAAAGATATACCTTCATATACTGAATAATAATAAAAAAAAAACTAGAAAATCTAAGTAGACCAATCAGCAGTATGGAAATTGAAACAAACATCAAAAACCTACCAAAAAGAAAAAGTCCAGGACCAGATAGATTCACCAGTGAATTCTAGCAGACATTCAAAGAAGATATAAAATTTATTCTCCTCAAACTCTTCAAAAAATGGAATAAGAGGCAATATTTCCTAACTCATTTTATGAGGCCAATATTACCCCAATACCAAAACATTGTAAAGATAACACAAAAAAAGAAATCTACAGACCAATGTCTCTCATCAACACAGATGCAAAAATCTTAAATAAGATGCTACTTAACTGAATACAACATATTAAAAAGTTTATATGCCACAACAAGTGAGCTTCATTCCAGGGGCACAGGGATGTTTCAACATACGCTAATTGATTAATATGATACACCACTTAAACAAAATAAAAATAAGAATCATATGATCATATCAAAAGATGCAGAAAAAGCCTTTGACAAGATACAACATTCTTTTATGATCAAAACACTCAACAAAATCAGTATAGAAGGAAAGTAACTTAACGTAATAAAGGCCACATACGACAAACCCTTAGCCAATGTGATGCTTAGTGGTGAAAAACTAAAAACCTTTTCGTTAAGATCTGGAAGAAGTCAAGGTTGTTCACTATCACCACTGTTATTCAATAAAGCATTGAAGGTCCTAGCAAGTGAAGTCAGGCAAGAGAAAGATATAAAAGGCATCCACATAGGAAATGAAGAAGTAAATTGTCTCTATTTGTGTATGACATGATTCTCTATATAAAAATCCCAAAAGACTCGACAAGAACACTACTAGAAACAATAAGCAAATACAGTAAAATCTCTGGATAGACATCAATGTTCAAAAATCAATAGTGTTCCTGTATTCTAATAATGAATTGTCAGAAAATGAAGTGGAAAAAATAATTTCTTTTGCAATTGCAACAAAAATAATAAAATATTTAGGAATAAACCTAACTAAACACATGAAGGACTTATATAATGAAAACTGTAACACCCGATTATAAGAAATTGAAGAAGATAAAAAGAAATAGATATTTCATGTTCTTAGATTGGAAGAATCAACATCATATTACTCAAAATTACCTTATTACTTAAAGTATATACAGATTTAATGTAATACCCATCAAAATCCCATTGGCATTTCTTAAAGAAATAGAAGAAAAAATTATCAGATTTGTTTGGAAGCACAAAAGACCTCAAATCACCAAAGCCATCCTGAGAATAAATAACAAGACTGGAGGCCTCACTCTGCCCAACTTCAAATTGTAGTACAAAGTGACAGAAATCAAAATGGCATGGTATTGAAAAAAAAAAAAACAGACAAATGGATCAGAGGAACAGAATAGAGAGTCCAGAAGTAAACCCATATTTTTATGGGCAAATAATTTTTGACAAAGAAGCCAAAACATACAGTGGAGAAAGGAAAGCCTTTTTAATAAATGGTGCTGGGAAAACTGGAAAGCCCCCTAATGAAATTACACTGTTTTCTATCACCACACATCAAAATGAAGTCAAAATGAAATGACTTGATTATAAGATCTGAAATAATAAATTGCATAGAAGAAAACATAGGAACTAAATTCATGAACTTTGTACTTAAAGAGGATTTTGTGAATTTGACTTCAAAGGTAAGTGAAGTTGAAAGCAAAAATAAATGAATGGAACGACATCAAACTAAAAAGCTTCTGCTCAGCAAAAGAAGCCATCAACAAGGTAAATAGACAGCCATCCAAATGGGAAAATATATTTGTAAGCAATGCTTCCAATAAGGTCCTAATATCCAAAATATACTAAGAACTCATATAACTCATTAACAACAACAAAATAACCCAAATGATCCAATCAAAAATGGGCATGGGGCCTGAACAGACATGTCTCCTTAGAGGAAATACAAATGACCAACAAATATTTGAAAAGATGCTCAACATCGCTAACTATTAGGGAAATGCAAGTCAAAACCATGAGATACCATCTCACACCTCTTAGAATAGCTGTTATCAACAGAAGTAATAACAAATGTTGGAGAGGATGTAGAGAAAAAGGAACCCTCATACACTACTAGTGGGACTGAAAATTGGTATAGCCACTACAGAAAACAGTATGAATTTTCCTCAAAAACTAAGAATTGATCTAACATATGATCCAACTATTCCTCTACTATGTATTTACCCAAAAAACCTGAAAATCCATATCCGAAAATCCATATATGAACACCGATGTTCATAGCAGCATTATTCACAGTGGCCAGGACATGGAAGCAACCGAAGTGTCTTGCAAGAGATGATTAGATAAAGAAACTATGGTATATGTATACAATGGAATATTACTCAGCCATTAGCTGAGATGAAATATGCCATATGCAACAAAGTGAATGGACCTTGAGATAATTATCTTACACAAAATAAGCCAATCAGAAAAAATTGAAAACCACATGAAATCACTTATATGTAGGCTATAAATTTAAAAGCAACAAAGAAACATGCAAAGAAACAGAGACTCATGGACATGGACAATAGACTACTGGTTACCAGAGAGTGGGGGTAGTGGAGAAATAGATGGGGTAAATGGGGTCAAATATGTGGCGACAGAAAGAAATCTAACTATTGGTGGTGAACATACAATGAAATATATATATGCCTTACTGTTTAATTGTACACTTGAAACTTACTGGGTTTTGTTAACCAATGTCACCATAATAAAAAATAATAATAAAAGAAAAAATACCCAAAAACAAACAAAACAAATTTATACCATAATAAATTTTAATTTAATTAAAAAATAAAAGAAGACATTTTTGAATATGCAGCTCTCACCTCATGAAGTGATAGTAAATTGAAAATCAATCAGAATATATTTAAATCAAAAGGTTTTTTTAAAAAAAGAGGCTAAAAACCTAAGTAATATACATAGAATTCAGATTAATAACAGAGAAAAGGTGAAATGCCTTGTTTCAACAAAATAGTCTATAAATAAAAAAAAATAATAGTAGTAGGCATCACATCTAGTGTTTTAGTTTTCTGGGACTATAGTAGCAAATTATTACAGACTTGATAGATTAAAATAATAGGAATTTATTTACTGCAGAAGGACTTAGCACAGAAATCTGAAATCAAAGTGGTAGCAGGGCCACACTGTCCCTTGGAAGACTCTGGAGAAAAATCTTCCCTTGTGTTTTTCTAGCTTTTGATATGTCCCTGCAATCCTGGATTCTAGCTCTATCATTACAGTCCCTACCTCCATCTTCATATGGCCGCCTTCTCTGTGTGTCTCAGTGTGTTATCCTCTTCTTATAAGGAAACCTATTACTCTTATAAAGAGCCCATTCTCATTCAATATGATCTCATGTTTTATTAGTTTATTATTATTATTATTATTATTATTATTATTATTATTATTAAAAATTATTGGGTGATATTGATCAACAAAATCCAGTAAGTTTCAAGTTACAATTCAATAGAGTTTTATAACTATATCTATCTATATCTATATCTATATCTATATCTATATCTATATCTATATCTATCTATATCTATATCTATCTATATCTATATCATCTATATCTATATCTATCTATATCTATATCATCTATATCATCTATATCATCTATCATCTATATCTATATCTATATATCTATATCTATCTATCTATATATATCTATATCTATATCTATATATATATATTTCATTGTGTGTTCACCACCCAAAATTAGATTTAGATTTCTGGTAACTCATATTTGACCCCTTTTACTCCTGTCTACCTCCCTTCTCTCCCCCTTTACCTCTAGTAACAACTAGTCTACTATCTATTCCCATGAGTTTCTGTTCATTTGTCATGTTTATTGCTTTTAGATTTATATTCCACATATGAGTGATATGAGGTTTTCAGCTTTTTCTGTCTGACTTATTTTGCTTAGCAGGATCATCTCAAGTCCATCCATGTTGCAGTTTCTCTTCAAATCATATAAATCTTTCACCTTTAATATGACCTCATTTTAACATCTATTTCAAAATAAGATCATATTCCGAGGTTCTGGATGGGCATGTACTTGAGGGAAACAATATTGAATTCATTACATATAGAATACAATAGTTTTTTAAATTTATGAGAGCTAGGAAAAAATCAGGTGAGGCAAGAGAAGAAATATGGCATGGCAGAATTCAGTAAAGAAAGAAAAATCTTAGCAAGGAACGCCTTTTTGTAACAAGCACAAATGAAAATAGACACTGTTGAAACATAGTAATAGACATGAAATAATAGATGAGACAATAGGAAATAATGAGAAAATAAATTTAAAATGATAACTTTAAAACTATCAGAGCAAATATGACATAAATGGTTAACAAGGAGATCAACTGTGCACAGCATCAATCATCAATGCTTAGAAGTAGATTACTAAGCTAAGACAATAAAAAACAAAAATAGAAGTAAAATGCAAGTTGGATTTTCAAAAGTAAAAGATGTAAAGCTTCAAGTGAATAATACCCAGCACTGTGGAGGGGAAAAATATATATATGGTGAGCAGTATTAAAAAATGTCCTAACACAGACATTTGACCTCAAAAATAAATAATAACAAAAAAAATCACCTAAAAGGGATAAACACAAGACTGGTTTCATACTTCTTCACAGCTATATTAAACATTATAAAGCAGTAGAGCAATATTTTTAAAGTAGTGAGTGAAAAATTATGATTGAAAATTTTCACATTGGCAAACATTTATCACATGCAAGACCTCATGGAATTTGGTTTCTGTTAGTCCTTACTTAAGAAAATACAATTGGACCAACTTCACTCAACTAAGAAGTAAGTGGCAAACTGGTGCTAAGTTATGAATGAAGAGACTGGACCATTCAATTTTAGTCTTCAGGTGTAAAAATCCCAGGAAAATCTAGAACCAACTTGGTGAAATATATGAGTGAGTTACCTTGCAAGAAGATCCTTCGGCTCCAGTGAAGACTTCAGAAGACCGCAGACAGTCCTGGCTGACATGAGTGCAACCTCTTGAGAAACCCTGAGTCAGAATTACCCAGCCAAGTTGTTTATGAATTTCCAACCTATGGTAATTGATAGAGAGCAGTGGGTCTCAGACTGAACGTGTGCAGTAGTTTTGATTTGGAAACAGTATATCAATGTTATAAATTATTAAAATGTAAATATTATGTAAATACATAAATAGTAAATAGTGAGTAGATAAAACTCTACCTACTTGATGAACCTGTCTCTAATAAGAAGAAAGGTTTGAGCGATTGGAGAAGAGGAAAGAACATCTTTGCCTTCAATGACCCAGGCAAAGATCCACTGCTTTTTAGGTAGGAGTAGAAATAAAAGGTTATCTTTTGCGGGGGAGGATCAAGATTCATGGACACACTATTCTACACTGATTCGGATCAGAGATCTGCTACTAAGAGAAGTGGGGAAGAATCTGATCCTCTACTCATAACTCTCCAAATACACAAGGTATACATTTGCTCCCATAAGGAAAGGGTCACTGAGAGGATCCGGTTACTCAGGCCTTGGCACACAGGTCTTGTTTAAGACTGAGGCAGGACCAGGAGATCTCATACCTGCCTGAACTCCCAATAATACAATAATGAGGAAATCTGGTATATTTGAAAAATAAATACAACAGTTTTCCTAGAATTTTTCTAAAGTATGAAACTATAATATGTACAAGGAAACCTATACAAATAACAAATATTGTAAACTGTATAGATTTGTATTAGCTGATGTAATTGATTCAAAATAAGAAAGTAGCTACAATCACCATTGGTTTAACATGAATTTAAAATTCTAGATATTTCTTGAGAATAGACGAAATCAAATTAAAAATAAAAATTTAGAATAAAAATTAACTACATACGTGATCAATAAAATTGAATCAGGGCTCAGAAAGACTAGTTTAAAATATATTATGAAACAGAAAGCAGGAAAATTATGCATTCTACAATTTGTAAAAAAATTTAAAAATATATTACTCTAATTTTGATTATTTCTTTTATACCCTTTGCTTTAGGCTTATATTACTTTTTTCCTCTAGGTTCCTAAGTTGCTGCTTAGACTACAGATTTTAGATCTTTTTATTTTCTAACATATGCATTGTTATTAAGTTTCATTGTAAGCATTGCTTTCACTGCATCCCACAAATTTTGAAAGTTGTATTTTTAGTTTCATTTAATTTTGAGTGTTTTTTTAAAATTTCTTTTGAAACTTCCTCTTTGACCTATGTTCTATTTAGAACTGCACTGTTGAATCACCAAGTATTTTGAGATTTTCCAGCCATCTTTCTATTACAGATTTCTGTTTTAAATCCATTGTGGTCTGAGAACATACTTCGCATGATTTATACTCTTTTAAATTTGTTAAGGTGTGTGTCTATGGCCCAGATTGTAGTCTGTCTGCATGAATGTTTCATGTGAGTTTTAAGAAGAATGTGAATTCTGTTATCGTTGGATGAAGTATCCTATAAGTGGCAATTAGTTCCCGTTAATTGAGGTAATTTTCAACTCAGCTATATCCTTACTGATTTTTTTTCCTTTTTGCCAATTGGATATGTCAGTTACCAATAGAGAGATGTTGAAATCTCCACCTATAGTATTGTCTTTGTCTTTTCTCTTTGCAATTTCATCAGTTTTTGCCTTGTGTATTTTGTATTTTGACGTTCTGTTGTTAAGTATATATACATTAAGGATTGTTATGTTTTTTTGGAATATTGACCCCCTTACCGTTATGTAATGCTTCTCTTTATCTCTAATAATTGTTCTTGCTCTGATATATTCTTTTTCTGAAATTAATATAGTTACTTCAGGTATCTTTTGATTAGTGTTAACATGATATATTTTCCTCTATCCTTTACTTTTAATCTATCAGTGTGATTATATTTAAAATATGCTTCTTTTAGACAATAATAGTGGTTGTTATTGTTTAATCAATTCTGACCATCTCTGTATTTTAACTGGTATATTTAGGTTATTCCCATTTAGACTGATTATTGATATAGTTGGATTAATATATACTATATTAATTAAAATTAAAACAGTTTGTAACTGTTTTCTATTCCAGGCAGTACTTTTTCTTTATTTATTTTACTCCTCTTTTTGTGCCTCCCTTGGTTTTAACTGAACATTTCATATGATTTCACTTTTTTCTCTTAGCATAATATGAGTTAAATTTACTTTTTATATTTACTTTTTTCTCTGTAGTTTGCAATATACATTCACAACTTTCATTAATACTACACCATTTAATTTCACTTTCATTAATACTACACCATTTCATGGGTAGTTCAGTTGCCTATAACAGAAAATACCAAATTCCTGGAAATTAGTAGAGAAAACCAAAGAAACAAAAAACTTATTCTCTAAAGATCAATAAAATCGATAAACCACTAATGAGGCTAAGCAAGAAAAAACATAAAGAATAGGCACAAATTACTAAGAAATGAAAGAGGGATTATCACTACTAATCTTATAGACATTAAAAGGATAATAAAGGAATATTATGAATAACTATGCCTGCAAATTTTATAACCTACCAAAAATGGAGCAATTCCTTGAAAGATATAATCTTTAAAATTTACAAATGGAGAAATAAGTAATCTAAATATGTTTGTAGCTATTAAAAAATTTAGACTGATAATTAAGCACCCAAAAAAGAAGTAGTAACCTAGATGATTTTACTATTAAATTCTACATACTATTTGAAGGAGAAATGTTGACAATACTATTCAGTCTTTTCCAGGAAATAAAAGCTGAGGGAGTGCTTCTTAATTCCTTCTGTGAGATCAACATTATCCTAATAACAAAACCTAATAAACATAAAGTGGTGAAAAATTCTACCATTCTGGAGAATGATGTTGATAATGGGGGAGGTTTTGCATGTGTAAAGGCAGGAAGTACATGAGTGTTTTGTGTACCTTCCTCTCAACTTTACTGTATAACTAAATCTGCTCTAAAAAAGTTTTTTAAAAGAATTTCTAGGTGAACTTGGTTTTGGGTATGAGTTTTTAATATTAAACTGAAAGTATGATTAATGAAAGAAAAAAATTGGAAAGTTGGACTGCATTAAAATTAAAATACTTTGTCTAAAACACCGTTAAGAGAATAAAGAGACAAGCCACCATCTTCAAGAAAATATGTACAAAATGCATATCTTACAAAGAATTTATATCCAAATATACAAGAAACTCTTAAAACCCAATAGTAGGAAGACATACAACCTCTGTAAAAAATGGGCAAACTGTCTAACCAAACACTTCACCAAAAAAGATATACAGATGACAAACAATCATGTGTGAAAAGATAGTCAATATCACTTATCATTAGGAAATTGTAAACTAAACAGCAACAAGGCACTACCGCATACCTATCAGAATAGCTAAAAACCTTAAAAAAAAAAACAAATGCTGGTGAGATACAGAGAAACATGAATATTTATTCATTGCTTGTGAAAGTGCAAAATATAATTTTAAAGTGAATTCTACTATATCTTTTAAAAAGAAGTAGGTCTAGTTTTTTGAGAATAATGCTGGTAGCAAGAAAGGAAAGAATTCCAATGCTTCCTATGAAGCAAGTAGAACACTCATTTAAACACACACATGCACACAAATATTTTTAAAAACCCGAATTTATAGACAAATATCAGTTATGATAAAGGGTATAGATTCCTAATTCAAATATTCACAAGAATAATGAACCATTTTCATGCAGTGGTTCTACTAGGAATTCAAGGATAGTTTAGGTAAAAATATATTACCTTGAATACACAAATATATCAAATGTCAAAAGATCATTTAATCATCTATATCTATATCTATCTATATCTATATCTATCTATCACCCATGCATCCACCCATCTATCCATCCATCCATCTGTCCATCCATTCATCTATCATCTCTATCATCCTCTATCTCTGTCTGTCTGTCTGCTGTCTGTCTGTGTGTCTGTCTATCTATCTATCTATCATCTATAATCTCTCTATCATTGATCACCATCATCATCATCATCATCAATCTTTCCCCTCTTGTGTATCTGTCTCTAATTATCTTTCTGTGAACTTACTTACTTACCTAACTATTAATTTAAAGAGATCCACCCATCTCTACTCAAAAGGAAAACTTGTGTTTAATAGCAAAATTCATGGTACATTTCAATTATTAGTAGTGTTATACCCTTTTTAGTGAAAGATCTAATCAATAGCTTTTCTAAATAAAGAATCAAATAGAAAAGAAAATGATGCAAAACCTTTCATTTACAATTGAAAGGAATATAGAACATGGGAGTAAAATTCCACAAGAAATGTTTAATATGTATACAAAGAAATGTTTACAATTCTAATGGAAGGAGGTTCAAATAAATAGAAAATGAAGCATGGTCTATACCTCACTTTTTATTCTAAAGTTAATTTCTGAGTCATCAAAATATTAAATTTAATGCAGTCATAAAAATGCAAGAAAACTTGAGAAGCTTCATTTATAATGCCTTAGTGAGAGATGACATTCTAAAGAAACATTCTCTTAAAATAAATAGATTACTTAAAAGCCAACAAGATAAAGTCAAATAACAAATGAAAAAGTTGGAAAAATATTTGCAAGCCATATTTTGGATGGAGATATAATATATATAAATTATCTTCAGAATAAGCAGAAACATATCAAATAAGTAGATAAGAGACATGGATGATCCATTTCAAAATAAGCTATTCAAATATTAATTTCTAAAAATGTTCAAACTTACTCGTAGTAAGATTCAAATAAAAACTATAATGAGATCTCATTTTCTACCAGTCAAGTTGGAAAAGATGGAAACATTTTAATAAATCATTGTTCATGAGGGTTTATGGACGTTAGACCCCAGGTAATAAACAATTATCATCTGAAATGTTAATTGCTCTGGTAGAGGAAAAAAAAAGGCTCCAGAGTGTCTCATACCAATATTTATAAGTTTCAGCCACCAACAACCCTGTGACCAGAACTAATTATGGTGCCTCACATAGTCACAGAATGTCCATGAAATGAAACCCTATAAACTGCTCAAAAGGGGGAAATAACCAATAGTTGGTAAATAACACTAATAATGACCTAATTGTGTTTTGTCATTAAATAGTCCGTATGTCTTTCTTCCTTCGCATGAAATAGCCTTTCCAAAGTAGTTTATTTAAAAGTTTCTCCATCACTGTATCAAAATGGTAAAACAGATTTTTGCTTAAGTATGAATCAAGGAAATAGAAGTTCAGTAATCACTCCAAAAAGTAAATGGTAAAGTTCTTGAACAAGAGTTTTAATGTTTAGTGTGTACTTTTATGTTGACTATGTATTTTGGTGGTGTGTAGAAAGGTAGAATCTGTCTCTTAATTTGATTCATTGTAATATGTACTTGTTTAGATTATTGGATATTCTTCTTTGCAGTCAATAAAGAACATACTTTTTTTCAGTCAATAAAGAACATAGTAAAATGTCTTCTGTGTAATTAAGTAGTTAATTAATATGGAGCAGATTAATAATTATTTTTTAATCAAAGTCTGGGATCTTTATGTTCATTTGTTGATAAACCATTTTAAAACATTTTAAAATACCTTTTCCTAGCTGAGGAAAACCCAACAGCATATATCTCCGGCACTGAATGTGAAAGTGGAAAAATAATCAAATTTTGCAGGTAACTGATTGCTCAGGTTTTATATGTAAATCATAAATGTCGATTTAATATTATGTGATTTCATGATAAATTCATTTTATCATTATCTAATAATTTATTGGTATTTCATGTGATATAATTTATACAAAGAGATCAATGTTAAAAATATATATACTAATGCACATACAGTTGTTGGTAATTAACATTTAGCAATTATACATTTTCCACTAGTCGGTATTATAAATTCTTCTACAAGTGAATTTGAAACACCAATAACAGGCAAAAATAAAGATAAATTTTTCAGTTGTTGTGTTATAAATTGTTTCTGTCAACAATTTTAAGACTATACACATTTCTCAATGTAAATATGCTGTCACTATGTCATGATCTGATTTGTTTTGTTTTCTGTTCACCTATAAATGAAATGTATTTCAAAGGATGAAATTATGTCTGAGGTAAAATTACTAAAGTAGCAAAAAAAGGCACAGAATATGTAATATACCTCCAAATTCTAGGATGTGGAATTAATGCGGACAATACATTCTTCAGTGTGCTTATAGTATCTTTATTGCTGTCATCTGTATTCCAGAGGTTCTCTTGGGATTGCCTTTCCTTGCTTGTGGAATTTTGTTGACACATTAGACGTCAGCTTCTAGAAAATTTATGGAGCAGAACAGAAGGGTGTTTCTCTCTTAAAGTTTTATATACCCAAGTTTTCTTCTTCTGATGTGGCAGCTGGGATTCTTTTTGGATCACACATCAGAGTTTTGCCAGAATACACTTGAAGAGGAAAATGAAGAAAGGACAGAGCATACCAAAGTTTGACATGGAGAGCAAATCTTCAAGTTTTAAAAAATTAACAGTTTTTATTAGAGAATTTTAAGTAATATAGATATCAATTGTAGGATTTTAGTATAAGTATATGCTGATATTTTACATATTTAATTTTTAAACATTTAATTTTGCATAAGTTTATACACTTTTGACTTATTTTGAATTATTTTTAGTACTTCTTCATTAAGCTATTACTATGATAGTGCTTTATCTATAGTGCTTTAAAAGCACTTGTAAGGGATAGCTAAATTAGTAGGACAAAGCCTACAACTGACCATGTTGCATTATACTACAAAGTGGAATCACTGTATGAACTCTTGATGCTTCCTGGTGTTTTATAACTTAGGTGATGCATTCCTTAAATTCTAGGTCAATATAAATAAATATAATATATATACAGATGGAAAACAATATTTCTGATGGGAAAGGAGTCATGAATATAGACTAGTAAGTCCTGTTTGAATTTCAGAGAGAAAATTTTTAAATATGGGAAATTTACTGTATGTTTTAAATATTTTATTCATTAATTCTATTAATGGAAGAAGAAATGTCTTCAAATTATCTACGAGTAAATTATCTTCACATTATAAAGAACCAGTAGTGGGGAAAATAGATTCTACTTTAGTTCAGCAGAGCCTTATATAAAACTTAATGGCCCTGCAGCAAAAATTTGCCCAATTTTTCTGCCTGTTAACCAACCTTGGGAATTAATATCTGAGGAAAGAGAGAATGTCAAGGAGAATTTAATACCTTTTGGGGGAGAATGTGTTTTTAGTCAAAAATAAGTTATTACATCTCCCAATATTGACAATCACAGCTATACCCTATGGGTTTATTTCAGATATTTTTAGTATAAAATGAGATAAACATTGTACTGAAGAGTCAGAAATTAGTCTTAGTTTGACACTATTTCTACAAGAAACAGGCAATTTTGAAAAGAATGTTTTATGGGATTTATAAAATTCAGGAAAAGATTATTAGCATAGAATAAAAGTTAAAAGTGAAAGAAAATGACAAAAGGCAACTGGTTGAAAAACTGAAGAGAATTTCAAGAAAAAGTTGTAGGACAACTGGAATGAATGACCGATATTATTAGCTATAACAAAAATTGACAGTGAAGAAAATTTTACCAGTGACGTGAAAAAACAAACTTTCAAACATCTTTCTAAATAAACAAGGAAAAAACTATGAAGGGTAAAGAAAAATGATTTTACACAGATCTGTGCAAGCCCCTAAACTACATGCAGAGTGAGATACAGACAACAAATAAGGATGGAAAGAAACTTTCTTAAGATTAATAAAGGCAACTCTAAATTTACAGATAGTAAGTCAGAATAATAGGCAAAAGAATTTTCTATAAATTATTTGTTTTAAAAATATACTTTCCATTGCATGGGTGTCTTTGAAAAGCTATTATTTTTCTCAAGAATTATTAGAACTTCCATTTTACCTTTAAGTAACAATTTATGTTTGTATTTTTTTATTTTATATTTTCTAAATAGTGGTCTATGAACAACTACTTTACATCAATAAATCAAAAGAAACTCCCACAGATTATGAGAATTTTTTTCATGTTTCTCTTTTTTCTGTCTATCTGAATTTATAGGATGAGAATATATTATTTTTATATTGGGGAAAATTATATAAAAGATTTTTTTTCTTAGAATAATGAAGTGGGCCAGCTCTGAGACAATTATAAAAGGATTAATATATATGTCAACAGACATTAAAAAAATAAACTCATAAAATTTGAAACACCTTTATAGAAAATGAAAATGGGTAGTATTTTTAACTTATCTTTTAAGTATTTTGCCTTGAAACATTTATTGTACCATTACATACAGTTTTCATTGTTACTCCCATTTCATCATTAAATTTCTGTAAAGATTCTGCTAAATTTAAAGATCTTGATTTTAGGAATTCAGCTATACTGATGACATCAGGAATTAGCTTTAGATTCTTTATCACAATAATCCCTGTGAATTTTTAGTTATACTAGTAGATCATCCATATTCCAAATGACTATTTCAAAAATATTTGCAAAATTCTAGGTGTGGCAGTTTAAATTATTAGTGTTATTTGTCACTGTAAAGCAACTGATAAAGAGCATGTATAAGGATGACAAACAGTAAATTTATTTTTGTTTCCTCATGTGCCAGAGCCCACTGGCTAAGATCGAACAGTTCCCAAGAGGGGGAGTAAGGATTGAGAAACAGAAGAGAGAGATAGATAGATAGATAGAGAGAGAGAGAGAGAGAGAGAGAGAGAGGAGAGAAGAGAGAGAGAGACAAAAGATAGAGACAAAGAGATAGAGTTGGGAGGGCTAACAGTGAATACTGCGCCCCGAGTTTATACCCTAGGATGTGCATGAGAAGCAACACCCACAGATATGCAAACAATTTCAGTAACGAGCTTATCCATTAAGCCAATCTTCCTCCTTCAGTAAGGAGCTTATCCATTAAGGAGCCAACCTGCCCTGCAAATGTCTAGCTTGCAGGCACTTTTAACCCTGTCTATGGGGCATTCAACAATAATGGCTCCCAACACTCATGTTAGTATATTTTCTGTAATCTTTACTCTGTGGTTTCATTGAAGAACTTTCTAATCTACATGACCATTTGTAAGAGTTAGTTAAGTTAAAATTAGTAAAAATAATTTTTAAACACATTCCCCTGGGCATGTATATCTGGCATATTGCAGTGTTTAAAGGCAGATAGAGAAGTGAGAATGCTTCACATTGTGATACATGATGGCTGGTCACCTGGAGCCAATGAGGCACAGGTGGCAAGTGTGTATTAAATATTGATATAGCTCAATGCCTTTGTTAATTTTTAGGTGGAATATACATAAAAAGCAGTTGTAATACTTCTCTAAGAGCTCAAAGAATTTTGTGTATACACTGGAGTCTATGGCTATTGGTTGTACAGCCCTTAATCAGGATGACAGTGGAACACAGAGGTTACATTCTCTATGTAAAATTGCTGGAATTCTAATTCTGGCTCAATCAACATTGGCTGCACCTTAGTTTCCTACATTTAAAATGTTTTTATTTGGAAAAAAATCTCAGATAGCATTTATAACACTTGAAAGAAGTATTGCCTCCCTTACAGAAGAGGAATGTATATAATTACATAGCTAATACAGCTAGTAAGCAGCAGGGAAGGGATGTGAGCCAAAGCAATCCAACTTATATTTTCTACAGTAAACTACTTTTTAAAATCTAGATCATGCTAATATTTACCTCATAGGCATAGTGTTAGGATTCAGTGATGTATGAAATATTAAGAACAAGATTTAGCACACGGTTAGCACCCATTATATGCTAGTTATTGTAATAGACATTTTATAACCAAGTAGTTCAGACTACACCTGGGGCAGGAGATGAGAAGAGGAATGATGATATTCAGAGAGAAGTGGAGAAAGAGACTGAGAAAAAGCTTGAAAGTATCCCAAAATATTATCCTTCCTGTTTCTAATCACTCTTGAGATTGGGCTGCTTCTTTGCCCTTTCTGTGACTTGCTTCTTCATTCTTAATAAAGGCAATTCTTAGATTACAAGATTGGCCATTTTATTTCTGTATCACCTTTAATGACCCTATTGTTCAAACTGTACCAGATAAAGTGCTTAAAAAGAGAAGGGAAAAGGATGGAAGAGTAAGAATGAAAAGGAAAGACTGAAGAAATGGAAAGAAAGGAAGTTCGGTTCTGAAATAGAACATTTACAGGCAAATTGAACAAACTATGTTACCATAACAATAGAATATAAAATCAAAAATATGAACATTTTTATTGATGACATACATCCAAACATTTACTTCAATAATTCAATAATTGGAAACAGAAAAAGTACTTGACAAACTTGCCAAACATCACACCAGACATTTGGATCTCTCATTATATATATGTATATATATATATATATATATGTGTGTGTGCATATGTGTTTGCCAGTCTTTTGCTTTTCAAAAGTTTTGGCATTTTGTACTTACATTCTGAAAGAATAAAGAAGCATCCCATAGTGAAAACGACCATAATGGAATCACATGGAAAATCCCCACACACCTCACCTACTTGCTCAGGACATCTGTTACTTCATAAATTAGGTAAATCATTAGCATTAACATTACTGAAGGCAAATCAAAGCAGATTGTCAAAGGTTGTTCTGCTTCATACTCTCTCAGTCTGCCTACAGATATATGACTTAAGATATCTAAAGTAAAAACCAATCTCAGTTTCCTCAAATACCAACACTAAGAGAAAAGCTTCTCGATAACAGACAAAATAACAACATGACTTCTATTTTATACTCTGCAATATTGGTTTGCTTTATACTAGTGGGAAAGCCTTAGAAATTAACATTTAATATAATTTTCTAATGCCAAATATTTTCCATTGATTGAAAGGGAATGCATAATTAAGTGGAAAGTCTCTCAGGAAATGGCAAGGAGTGAGGACTATTGGGTCATACAATGTATTCACTATTAATTGGCCCTGCCCAATGACAATGATTGGGTTAAGAAAAATAGCTGTAACTAATGTTTCTATGTCTGTTATTTCAGAATTCAATGATTCAGCAAGTTAGATATTCCATATGTCTTAGTGGCTGAAAACTTTTGCTTGATTATATGAACATTTAAACAATACCTTGTACATAGTACACACTTAATAAATTGTGCTAAGAATAATAATGCCATTTCCACTATTAGTAATACTATAATACATCTGGAATTTTCACTTCTTATGCAACATACACAGAAAACAAATAGAAATAATTAATTATTCTAATTTGTATTATTCTGTAACACTGGCACACTGATGTGGCACAGCAGTTACTTTTTTGAAACCAAAGGCTTTGTCTATGTAGAACTGGAAGGAGAGAAAGAAATAAACCCTTTTTTGTATCATCTGGATTAATATTCCTATTGTCTCTTTTACTCTTAGATATGGAACTTGATACATAGGAAGATAATATATATCTTTTCCTAAAATATGTATATTTTAAGAAGTGACAGATAACAAATTCTGAACTCAGCTTATAGGTATCACTCTTTGTTGCTTAAGTTACTTCATTATAGCACTGGCAGATTTAAATTTCTTCAAAAGGTAATTTATTGAAAACTGTATAGTCTTGCTCATCACATCTAATAATACCAAACGGAATCTGGTATGATCAGTAATGATATAATGAATATCATATGAATTAATAATATTTGGCCACTTCTTGAAGTTTTAATGGCTCCATCTGTCTCATAGTTTATTTGAAATAATTAATACTCTTTTGCATTTCCTTGTGACAGTAATTTATACATCCTAGCCTCTGATGGTTATGTGTGTCCCTGAAGATGGAACCAACTATTTGAGTTAGAAAGAATGTAGAAATTGTATCCTAAAACTTTAACCACCCTAAGCAGAGACAGCCCCACACTTGCCTGGTTGATTCTTATTAATAAAATTCAGCCTCAAGGTTGCCAAGATAGTAGAAAGAAATAAATGCTATGCCTTTGACAAACACATAACCATTGCTACTGCAGTAAGAAAACAAAGTGAAATAAGTCAAGTAACCATTATTATGTATTCATATGAATTTCATGTTCCCAAAATATTCTGTAGATTGGCATATATTTACAGAATGCAATGATTAGTCAATTTTCTATGAGTTGACATTTTCTTATATTTTTCATATATATATATATATATATATATATATATATATATATATATTTTTTTTTTTTTTTTTACTTAATTACAGTTACTTAAAGCACAATGCTGATTTGAAGGCTAAGCCTATGACTATCAAATTAAAGCCAATACTTTAAGGAACTATTTTCAAACTGCGCTTTAATAGAAAAAAATATTTGTTAAAAGAATATTTAGAAAAACAAACTCATTTTTGTTTCAGCTATCATTAGCACAGCTAATTTATATTCCAGTATAAATTAGATTTTTTTTTGGTAGAAGCTGAAAAAAGTTATAACTGTATGACTGCACTATAAAGGGATTTGTCCTGTGCCAGACATCAAAGTGAATGTAGTACAGAAAGTTGCTGACCTGACATCTAAAATACAGATTTCATTGATTGTGAAGAGAGTAAGTGTCTGGCATATTAGTCTTTAGTATCAAGGGATTCATACTAACAGAGCTGGCATTTTAAGGACAATTGTTAATTGAGACACAACCAAGAATGGCCTTTCAAATAAAATCTTGCCTTTTCCAATACACACAAAAAATGTTTAATAAATAGTAATGAAAAATGATAAATATTACAATTAGATCTTAATCTAAACCAAAATGTTTTAAGACATGAAATTCCAAACATTTATGACTGGTCATTGACGTGGGTGAAAATACATGTGTAGGTTTTCTTTCTCAAATCTTTTAATAAACATCTTCAAATTTAAAAGGCAAAAGTCTTATTTGTAATATATATTTCTTAAATGCAAATACACTTGCAAACTAAATTAAATAAACTGAAAGAGGAGAGTACTAAACATGAATTAGTAGACTACATAAATAATGAATTGATGAAATGATTAATTGATGAATCTTATGGGTAAATGAAAATTTAATAAAAACACAATTTTAAAAATATAGCTAATCAAACTTGAATTTTATAAAAACTAGCTGCTAAATAGTAATACTGTTTAATAAATACTGTACATACCACTTTATATATTTATATTATTTTTAACCATTGATTTTAACTTACATTTTATTTTAATAAATACTTTACATACCACTTTATATATTTATATTATTTTTAACCATTGATTTTAACTTAACATTGAAACTTACTGGATCCAGCAGAATCCAGTAAGTTTCAGGTGTACAATTCAACAGAAAGGCATATATATATATATATATATATATATATTACATTGTGTGTTCACTGCCCATAGATTTCCTTTTGTCACAACATATTTGACCCCTTTTACTCCATCTACCTCTCCCTTACCCCTGCCTCCTGCGCTCTTCTCCCCCACTCACTGGTAACCACTGGTCTATTGTCTGTGTCATGAATCTCTGTTTGTCCTGTTTGTTTCTTGCTTTTAGGTTTATATCCCACATTAGGTGATATGTGGGTTTCAACTTTGACTTATTTTGCTTAGCATGATTATCTCAAGGTCCATCTATGTTGTTGCAAATGACAGTATTTCATCTCTTCTTATGGCTGAGTAATATTCCATTGTATATATGTACCACAGCTTCTTTAGCCAATCATCTATCATAGGACACTTCAGTTGCTTCTATGTCTTGGCTGCCATGAATACTGCTGCTATAAACATTGGTATGCGTATATCATTTCAGTTATGGATTTTCAGGTTTTTTGGCTAAATACATAGTAGAGGAATAGCTGGATCATATGGTAGATCAATTCTTAGTTTTTTGAGGAAAATCTATACTGTTTTCCATAGTGGTTATCCATGTTGCAGTCCCACCAGCAGTGTATGAGGGTTTCTTTTTCTCCACATCTTTTCCAACATTTGTTATTACTTCTCCTGTTGATAACAGCTATTCTAAGAGTTGTGAGATGGTATCTCATTGTGATTTTGATTTGCATGTCTCTAATAGCTAACAATGTTAAACAAACATCTTTTCATATGTTTGTTGGACATTTGTATGTATTCTTGGGACAAGTGTCTGTTCAGGTCCTCTGCCCATTTTTTAATTGGATTATTTGTTTCTTTTGTTGCTATTGAGTTGTATGAGTTCTTTGTATATTTTGAATATTAGGCCCTTATAGGAGGCATTGCTTACAAATATATTTTCTCATTTGGATGGCTGTCGGTTTACCTTGTTGATGGCTTCTTTTTTGTGCAGAAGCTTTTTAGTTTGATGTAGTCCCATTCATTTTTTTTTTTGTTTTTACTACTCTTGCCTTTGAAATCAAATTCATAAATTCTTCTTTAAGTTCAAGGTTCTTGTGTTTAGTTTCTATATTTTTTTCTGTGCAATTTATTGTTTCAGGTCTTATATTCAGGTCCTTAATCCATTTTGAGTTAATAGATTAACTCAACAGTACAAAAGTCTAGTTTCATTCTTTTGCAGGTTGCTTTCCAGTTTTCCCAGCACCATTTATTGAAGAGGTTTTCTGTTCTCCATTGTATGTTTTTGACTCTTTTATTGAAACTTATTTGCCCATATAAACATGGGTTTACGTTATACTTGATATCCCTGTGACTATTTTTATATCTGACAGTTTGTACTTCTTAATCCCTTTAACCTTGTTATTCATCCTCCCAACTTTCCTTCCATCTGGCAACCCATCAATTTGTTTTCTGTATCTATGAGTTTGTTTCTGTTTTGTATATGTTCATTTATTTTTATTTTTATTTTAATTTTTAGATTCCACATATAAGTGAAATCATGTATTCATCTGTCTCTGTCTGACTGACTATTTTTCTTAGCATAATACCCTGTCTGACTTAGTTTACTTAGCACAATATCTTCTAGGTCCATTCATATTGTCACAAATAGCATAATTTCATTTTTTATAGCTGAATAATATTCTGTTGTATATCTTTATCCATTCATCTACTGATGGACACTTAATTGCTTCTATATCATGGCTACTATAAATAATGCTGTAGTGAACATACTGGTGCATATATCTTTTCAAATTAGAGCCAAACACACCACTTTTAAAGACTGCATGCTGAATTTACATTAATTTTAGTATGCATTCTTTAATTTATTTATGGGTACATGAAATACTGAGTGTCTATACACTAGCTATTGTGGAATCATTGGCTCTCTCTTTGTGACAAAAACTCAGTTTCTGTATTATTGTATGTTAGCTTACACTTTTGGAAATCAACCTGTTTAAATCAGAAATCTATCTTTGAAAGCACATTGCATAGAGAATAGTGCTATTATTATTATGCTTTTTTCCCAAACATACATTTTCTGTCTATAAAATGATGAAAAAAAAAAGGAATTCTATTGTAACCACTGGTGTAGCAGCCTGTTCCACACAGATCATATGAGGAGTGAAGTGAGGCAAGCTCAATTTATTTGCCTTGTAAAGAGGTGTAATGCATTCAAGAATAACTCTATCCTTTTGTAGAGTGAGCATTGTTGAATATACTGGAAGCAATATGTTAAGTGGAGGAAAGGTAGATAAGTAGGAGCGCTAAATCTCTATTTTTCTGTAAGAAGTCAAAGTTAAGATCTAAATCTAAAAAAAAAAATCAAGATTTGAAAATTTAATCATCATTTTTAAAGACTTGGAAGTAAATATCAGAATTTAAAGCTAAAAGAAAAAATAGTTTCCTCTTGGGAGGAGGAGATAGGAGAGAGGAACAGGAGACTGCTCTTTACTATAATGACTCTCATATAACCCATTGACTGTAGTATGTGCATATACACCTTGGGTAAAACTTTTTTAAAAAGTGAAACTAAAACCAAAAATATTGAATCAAAGGTTAGTTACCAAATCAGAATTGAAACATTTACATGTTTTCAATACCTTTTTATGTTTAAAAATAAAAGAGATTTGGGAGTCTTTCAAGTAAGGTGCCATATTTGAATGCTGGTTATCTTTTTGGCCCCCTACATTTAACTTTTTAGATAAAATTTTACATTAGTGTTTTTATTAAACAAAATTAATCTTTTCCATAATAATTTTTCTAAGCTTATACCTATGTAATGCTAGATCTACTAAAAAAATCATAGAAATGTTTTGTTTCAAATATTAGCCCATTCACTTTATATTTCAATATATGAAGTTGTACTAGTTTAAAATGGACAATAACACCGTACTTCACAGTGAATTTGTATATTAATTATGAGTCAAATCAGGCCAGTCAATGTTTCTTCTTTTGTTTCTTTGAAATTTCAAGATGTACGCAATTTTATTTTAAACTAAAGAACATTTCAAATATCAAATAATGCATAAATGTTCTAATTATGTGTGATAAATAAGCTTTATTGAAATTTGAATGTCTGTTCTTGCCAGTTGCTCTTAAAATGCTTTATGCACATTTTTCTTTTTATCAATGTAAAAATAACATATACTAATGATTATAAGATTATTTAAGGGAAAGTGCTATGTAGAAACACACAAATATATTGAAAGTCTATGAAAATGTATACCATATTTTTGACCTCAATTAAACACATTTATAAAGTCCTTGCTCATAAAACATTCTGTTCTTTAAATTCCTAGGTCTTAAAGGATATGTATGCAAATAAAAGCAACTCTACATTTTGTTTACAGTTAATTCTCATTTTTTGTGATAACTGAGTACTATACTATAAAATTATTGTCAACTCTGAATTAGCAAATACTGAATCATTGCTATTAGAGAAAATAAAGATTTAAATTCCTAAGTCTAGGTTACAGCATTTTTGTCAATTAATCAATGTATAGCTTTGTTTTATGTGTTATTCTGTTTAAAGGCACCTTGTTTAATATATATTACTGTTATATTAATACTGAATTCATGACCAACATAAATGTAACTCCTGCCTGAAAAAAGCTCATTTAACACACATATTTTCTTCAGAAGGCACATCACAGATGTCTTAGCCAAAAGGGACACTAGATAGCACTTCAGCACTATGCTTGGTGGCCATTTTAAACAACAAACTCACCATCAAAAAACACAAAAATGTGAAAAATAAGCACTAAGTAGATCACAAAAATACACTTGTTTATAATATAAGAGCTGGAACAAGAAAACAGAGTATCTCCTTTGCCTCCTCAGCTGGGAACTTGGAAATCAGGCCTTTCGACTTTTTTATAGCTCAGCACGTGTCTAGAAAAACACCAATGTGGAATGATTTAGGAGTCATAAACAAATTGTAGTGAATAGGTGAGTTTACAAATACAGAATCTATAAAAAAGATATCAGCTGTACTTTTATTTTTAAGTTATCATTTCTATGCCAAGGCCTTCAGTGCAGATATGATCTGCTCAGACCTTAGCTGGATCCCTAGATCCAGACTGCTAATTCCTCCTAAATATCCTTTTAAATATCTTAAAGGAATGATGATTCCAACATACCCCAAACTGAATTATTCTTCTTAGCCAGAAAAATCTAATTTTATGTGTTCTGAATAATATTTAAACTTTAAAGTGTTATATTCTTTTGGCAGGTTTGTGACAATTCTTTATCTTTAATATGAACCTCTAAGATCTGACCTTATCTTTTGAACTCTGGCCATTAGGATGTATTTCATTTCCTCAATACACAATATTTTTTTTTGTTTCTTTGTTTCTTGGTCATTAAACAACTTGTTTTTCTCTGTGTTTAGAATACCTTTCACCCTCAAACCCTTTACCTGTGTAATTACCATTATGCCTTTAGTATTAGTTTTCAACATCATTGCTTCAGAGAGACATTTTTTGATTCTACGGACTACTTTAGGTCTCCCTTATTATACTCTAATGTTTAACTTTAAAAATACTCATTATACTTGTAATTTATTTTATAGCAGATTTAATTTTCATTGTTACACATTCAAGGATGAACAAATATATCTGTATTTTCTGATATATTGTTATATCTGCTGTATTCTGTTTTTTTAATTATGAAACTGATATCACTTGACTTATAGTTGTTGCTTCCATTAAGATCAGCCACTTAAGGTTATATTAATTGTATTAATTAAATTTAGTACATTGTAAGAGGTTTCAAAATATAGAGACTTTAATAGTGTAGCAGTAAATTATTTCAATAATAGGTCAGAAATCTAGGCTCAGAGTTCAGCTCTGCCTGAAGAGGTAATACTGGCACTCAGGTTCCTTCTGTCCTACAGCTCTAACATATCTGAGAGCATCACCCTGAACAGCATGATTGAAGCATGGTTACTTACACATTTACTTTGAACCCTATGGGAGGCGGCTAAAAAGCTAAATTCTAAGAAAAACATCTTGGACATGGCCTGGAGTTACTCCATAGTTTGTACTTTTTTTGGATTTTTATTTACTACTCTCCTCCTCTTTCCTTTAATGGCATTATACCTTTTGCTACCTGACTTTGCAGTGCTTACCAGTAGATTAGGTGGAGAAGATATTCCTGCTCCATTGATTTGGTGCTTGGCCATTTAACTGTTGGAATGTGCATGGAAATAGCATGCTAGTTTCAGTTAGAGGCTTTAAGAGTCTTCTTGTATCTCTAGCTTCTATCTCCCTACAAGAGAAAAAAACTGCACCAGGCAGTGACTGCTTCCCGCAGTTTCCACAAATATAAGGGTATTGTGACATGTTGTACATAATGCCACATTTTGTTTATCCATTTACCATTATCCATTTACTGGCTTGTTTCTACCTTTGGCTGTTATAAATGATCATGCTATGAACATCTGTGTAGACATTCTTCTTGTGTGCATATGTTTTCATTTCTCTTGGGTGTATGCCTAGAGGGAATTTGTTGGGTCATATGATAACTATGTTTAATTTTTTGGTGAACTTCCAGGTGATTCCAAAGGGACTACATCATTTTATATTCCCACCAACAGTTTATGAGAATTCCAGTTTCCTTAAATCCTCACCAATGCTTGTTACTATCTTACTTTTTTTACTTTATTCACCCTAATGAGTGTGAAGTGATGTCTTGCTTGCAGTCCCTTGAAATTCCATTTGAATTTTAGAGTCAACTTGTCAATTTCTGCAAAGAAGTCAGCTGAGATGCTAATTAGGATTGCATTGAATCTATAGGTCATTTTGGAGAGTATTACCATCTTATCAAAGTTATGTCTTCTGGGAAACTGGATTTTTTTCAATTATTTATATTGTTTAATTTATTTCAGTAATGTTTTCTAATTTCATAGTATAAGCTTCTCAGTTATTTGTTAAATTTTTGAATATTTTTTAAACTTGTAAGTTTGTTTTCTTAATGTCATATTCAGAAAAACAATTGATTTTTGTATAAGGATTTTGTATCTAGCGAATGTGCTGACTCATTTATTTTAATAGTTTTTTTCGTACATTCCTTTGGATAAACAGGATCATGCCATCTACGAGTACAGTAATTTATTTTCACTTTTTCCTTTACAGTATAGATGCTTTTTATTTCTTTTTCTTACCTAATTGTCCTGGTTAGAATCTCCTGAGTAATGCTGAATAAAAATGGTGAAAGTGAACATTGTTATCTTAAGGGCAAAAATTCCAGTCTTTCACTATTAAATATGATGTCAACTTTTGTGTGTGTGTGTGTGTGTGTGGAGGCCTTTTATCGGGTTGGGAACATTTGCTTTTATGCTAGTTTGTTGAGTGTTTTTTATTGTGAAAGAGTGTTGGATTTTTAGCAAATCATTTTTCTGCATCTCTTGAAATAATCATATAATTTGTATTTTTTATTCTATTAATACAATGTATTACATTAATTGCTTTCTAGGTGTTGAACTAACTTTGAATTCCTGTGATAAATATCACTTGGTCATGTATAATTATTTTATTTTATTAGATTCAGTGTTTTGGTATTATGGAACATTTTTTGTGTACATATTTATAAGAGATACTGGTCTGTAGTTTTCTTGCGATGTCTTTGGTTTTGATATTGGGGGAATGGTGACTTAGAATGAGTTGGGATTCTCACTTGTTTTTTTGGAGGATTTTGTAAATGTTTGGTATTATTTGTTTAAATGCTTGGCAGAAGTGTATTCTATAGATAAAATAGAGTTAGATCATTTTTTTTGTCTAGTCTGACAATCTTTGCATTTTATTGGAATATTTATTCATTCACAATTGATATTATTGATATCGTTGGATTTCTGCCTACCATTCCACTTTTTAATTTTCTATAGGTTTTATAACTTTTTGTTCCTCTATATTTTCTTTACTTTTTTTTGCATTAAGTATTTTCTAATCTAGTACAATTTGTTTGATTCTTTTAACTATGTAAGTTACATTTTAGAACTGCTTTTGAGTTTATCATATATATATGAACTTACCTGAATCAGTTTCTGATAAAAGGTTAATTTCAATGATATATAAAAATGTAACTTCTATATTACTCTGTTCTTTTTCCCCTTTAATAATATTATACTATATGTTGCATCTATTAATGTTTTAAACCCAACAATATATATAATTATTTTTTTTATCTATAGCCAATTTTAACCCAATAACAGCTTGCTCTCATTGACTTCCTTTGTGCTATTGTTGAAAAATATATTACACATATATTACATTTCTATATTTTATAGGCCTAATAATATATTGAATATATATTTTGAATGCCATTGCTCTAAATTAATGAAGAGAAGAGTGAAAATATGAATCTTCTGTCTTGTAAAATTATATAATTAACTTTGTTTTTTATGTAGGTACAAATTATCATCTGAAGTCACTTGCATTCAGCTTGAAGAACTTACTTGACTATTTTTTGTGAGGTAGATCTAATTGTAACAAAGTCTCTCATTTTTTTTTCCTTTTTTAAAATATGGAAATGTTTTTCTTATCCTTCATTTATGAAAAATATTTTTGCTGGATATATTATTCGTAGTTGATAGCTTACTCTTTGAGCACTTTGAGCCCTTTATTGTTTGAGCACATGCTTTATGATCTCCACTGTTTCTGCTGTAAAGTTCACTTGTTGATCCTATTGAGGTTTTTGTAACTAATGAGTCACTTATTGCTTGATGCTTTTAAGATTTTCTTTTTGTCTTTGAAAATTCAGCATTTTAAGTATGGCATGTCTGTCTATGAATTTCATTGTTTATCTTAGTTGGACTTCACTGAGCTCCCAGGATTTGTAAATTAATATTTCCTCTCAAATTAACATAGTTTTTTAAAGTATTATCTTTTCTAATATTTCTATGTTCATTTCTCTCTCCTCTCTTTGTAGTACTCTCATTGTATTGCATTTTGTTCTTCTTAAGAGTTCCCTACAGTTTTCTGAGGCTCTGTATATTTTTCTTCATTTATTTTTCTTTTGTTTTAAGGCTTACATACTCTCTATCAATCCTATTAAAGTTGGCTTATTCTCTCTTTTTTGCCATTAAAAATCCACTATTGAACCCCTCTAATGACTTTTTAAATTTTTTTCAATTAATATATTTTGCAATTTCATAATTTCCATTTTGTTCTTGTTCATACTTTCTCTTTATTGTTATATTCTCTTTTGTGTGACATTGTAACCATATCATCATTTACTTCTTTAATCATGATTTCTTTTAGTACTTTAAACATGTTTATAATGACTACTTTAAAATCTTTTAATAAATCTGACATCTGAATGTCTTATAGAAGTTGTGTGTGTGTGTGTGTGTGTGTGTGTGTGTGTGCGCGCGCGCGCGCGCACGCGCGTGCACTTAAAATACATGTATCCTAGTGTATGGGTCCTATTTTTCACTTTTATTGCATGCCTTATAATTTTTTGTGTGTTGGAAACTGAATATTTCAGATAATATATTGTACCAACTTTAAGTATGGGCTCCTCCTTTCCTTTGGATTTATTTGTTAATTTATATGCTTAGTGACTGATTTAGTGAATTATTTAGTGAAGTTTAATCCCCATGCATGTACACACAAACATACACACACACATGTACACACACTCAGTGTTTAGTATTGACTGTTTTTACTCAGGAAAGCATTCTAGTCACTCAGGGATGACAGTGGTTTAGGTAGGACTCACTTACCTGACATTACCGAGTTATCACTCTCGGTTGCAAATGATGTCAATTCCTTTGGGAAGAGATTAGGAGCTATGCATTGCATGGTCTGTGGCTTCTTGCCTACACCTGGGAAAATATCTGGGCCTGGACTTTGGAAGTGAGAGTGTGGGTAATACCTAGTTTCTCTGTGAATGGCATGCTTATGCTCGGCCTGAGCAATTGTCAGGGTAGGTAGCAGTCTGAGTCCTTCTGGCTGCTTTTCCTGGCAAAGAATCACTGTATCAGAAGTCAAGGCAAGAGTGATCAAGGTACCAGTACTCTCAACATACCATGCCTGAAGTAAACCCTTCATTTCCTAAATGGGAGTTATGGATAAGAAAGGATTTCCTACCTCTCTACCACACTTTATGGGGCTTTGCTTCAGAAATAAGTATCTGAAGTTAAAATTAGAAATGCTGCCATCCTGTTCTTTCAGAAAGAAAACCCTGCATCTGGGTTCTTGAGTGGTGGAGAGCACAATATTCTTGAGTATGGGCAACCTGGAGTTCTTCACATTCTCATGATAAAAGTAAATCTGTTGAATGAAGATGTTTTAAAGTGATCATGTCTTAAATGGTTAATCTAGGCTTCTGAAGCCCCATTTAACAAAATGATTCGGTCTCCTTTTCTTCATTCTTTATGTTATTTTACTTTCAATGTATTAGATATAAAGTTTAATGACCAAAAGTTTCTTTCAAAATTTATGCATATATATATATATATTATATATAATGCATAATCATATATATATACATATATATACATATATATGTGTGTGTGTGTGTGTGTGTGTATATATATATATATATATATATATAATAAGGAACCCTATTATCTGGCTTGCTCTTAAGTTATAAAATGATTTTAACTTTCTTCTTCATGTTTTATAGGAACATGGAAAGAATAAATTCAGAGCCAGAAAAATAACTTTAACAAATATGATCATTTTTCTTCATAACTATCATATTGAAGTTTATATAATATGTTACATAAGCATTGACTGTGAACATGAATAATATCAGGTAATGTACCTGAAGACACTCACATTTTTTAAAAAAAAATGAGGTATCTCCATAAACATTATGCAAATATCAGGCAATAAAAACAAAGACCATGGTAGGCCCACCTATTTAATTACTCTTGAACACATAGAAATTGAATTCAGTTTTGATGAAATATAACAAAACTTCAAATCTATGTCTATATATAATACTGTTAATTTATAAGTAGATTTTAAGAATGACTCATACTTATTGAAAAATGTAAGATCGATAAAAAGTAAATTATAATAGTTCAAGAGTCAGTTTACATGCCACATTAGAAACACACATTAGTTTTATTTTACATCTTTCCAGAAGACAGATGGTTATTAGCTAGGCTTTAAAATGAAAGTTGTGTACTAAGCAAGTAACAAGCAAAATGCCCAAGACTACATTGGCATAATTTAACAACTGCAGTTATTGGGCAAGGCAGTCAGTGAAATTAATGATCTTTGTATGCAGAGCTTTTAAATATATGCTATAGTGATTTGTAGAGGTGTGTTAATTTTGGATCCATAATAATATCTAATAGACTCTGTCTTCAAGTTACTAACTTAATCTCTGGTATAAAATGAGGGTGTTATCTCTTCAAGAGCTAAGAAAGTCACCAGATACCTCATTTTCTGCTAGTAGATTTTCAATCACAGGGAAAATTAAACTTTTGAAATAATGGACATGCTAGTTTTCTGCTTGAGAATCTAATAATCATCATAAACTGTTTAAGTCTTAATTGTTGTTAAGCCATGTAATGGTGACAGTGGTGTTGACTTTATAAAATTTTCCTATCAAACAGAAATTGGATGGATAGTCACAAGTATTAGTCATATAAATTATTTTTTGGAAATTAATTTTTTGTGCATAAGTACTTCTCTGCTATAATTGCAAAATAAGAAAAATGTAATAATATGAAAATAATACATGTTGGCAATTCTAGTTATATATTTCAACTGAGTTTGAAGTGCTTTGCATCATATTTTAATCCCTACATTATATTTCTTATTCAACCTGTTGTGAAAACTATTTTAGTTGGAAAAGATAATATCTGTATTTCAATTCTAATAGAGTACCTTAATATTGTGGAACTCAGTATCTAAGTAAGAATCCTGTTTGTCATAACTAATGAGTGCTCCATGGAAGCTGGTAGCAGAATATTACCGTTATTCAAATTTATATGATCAGCCTATACTCTCTAAACTCATATACAGTGATAGATTAATAAGACTTCCCCGTACTTGTGTTTTTCATTTTACTTTTTAAAGCAAAATAGCAATTCCTTGAATCTTCTGAAAATTTGAAGGAATAACCCTATAAATTCCTTTGGTTCATTCTGAGATGACATCCTTGTTCTTAGCTCCCACAAGAAACTGTCAGCATCTGCGGAATGAAAAACAGAATATAACTTCAAAGTCAAATTAGACTTAGAAGAGGGAAAAAAATAACTGTATGTAAGACAAATAGCTTAAAGTAGCAGAGGAAAAGTAGCTAAAGCATAATAAAATTTTAATTTCATCAATTATTATGAACAAATTATTAAGCATATTTTAAAAGCAAAAGTAACTAGGTTATATAAGTGCTATCCCATGGTTACATCTTATTATAAGTATAGTTATTATTGGAGGATGCAATAGAAGATAAAAAATATCATGAGATTAGTTTCCCACACTAATCACAATGAATATTTTTGTCTCATGAAAAGAAAAAGTGTATAGGTAGAAAGTTGAAAAACAATATAATAACAGCAGAAAAAGATTTATGGGAATAAGAGAATCAAGTGGACTGACACAGAGACATCCTTGAATAATGGATTTAAGATGGAATACATTGGGACCTCAAAGGCTTTGTGCTTTTGAAAGCCAAAGAAATAGGATTCTGCTTGGAGTGCTGCATTACTGCCAAAGACATTTGCAACATTGACAGCACTGGCAGGCAGTAAGGGGTGTTCCTTTCTGTGATGTCATAAACTGTAGGCATCTAAGAGTAAACTAGAGAAGTACACTATTTATGAGCAGAGGTGAGGTGCCTTGATATATTGATAGTGATATTCTTGACTGGCAATAGTCTTTGTCATGTAGTGTTAGAGACATGCCTTTTTTGAGAATGAAATCTAAAGACAATGATCTCTGCCCATCATTTGTTGAAGCATGAGAATATATGAATTTCAGTGATGCATGTTTAAAAATGTAATTCCAAAAGCACAATCTATTTTAGACAGGGAAAGATCATGGAAAACTAATTATAGTCCAAGCCTAAAAGTTACTTAAATCAGTTCTGCCTTCATTCTTTTGGGCAGAAGTGCATGAAATCGACCCAACCAACTGCAAAGTAAAAAAAACAAATGGACTCCACTGTACATCCTAAAATACACATTGACAAAAAACTAACATATAAATGTTCAGAATAAAAATACAAATAGTTATTAAGTGTATAAAAATGTTAAAATTCACTAATTAATAAAAATACTTAAAATATGTTGACAAAATTATTCTCATTTACTCTTAGTAGACATGTATGAAATTTATTTCAGGAAAAATTGATATTTTGTTTCAACAGTCTTAAAAATATTTTAATATAGTTATTTGATTTCAACAATTCTTTTAGTAAAATAATAAGAAATGTAGACAAATACTTATGAATGAATATGCTATTACAATATCATTTGAATCACTGATTATGATTTTTAATGTTATTTCTAAGTAAATGAGGAATGGTAACTTTTTTCTTTTTTGTACTTTTTTATGTTTTTTAAATCCACTGGTATTAGATTGTTATTTTGGCATATTTTTAAAGAAGCAACAAAAACAATTTTATTAGTAAGAATTAGGTTCCACTTTGAGTAACAAAAACTCAAAATAAAAATGACTTCAACACAGCAAAAGTTGTGTTCTCAGGTAAAGTTAAGAGGTAAGTAGCCCAGATTTGTAAAGTAGCTTAGTTCCATGAGAATCCCAGGGACCCAGCCTCATTCTATCACACCATTTTACCATGCATCTAATGTGAACTTCATCTTCATAATGTCATCACAGTCATATTTGAGGAGATGATATTTGGTGATAATTCTCTATGGTCTGGCATTTTTGCACATGTTCTGAGGCAAGATGCCAATTGAGGAATGGTTGTACAAGTAGGCTTCCTTGGAAAGATAAAATAGTTTGTCCCTCCAGAGAGCTTTAGCGACATCTCTCATTGAGGCTATCTCACCTTCCCAGAGACATTACAGGGTAGGAAAGTATTTATTTTATTTGCAAGGGAGATCCGCTTATTTCAGGATAATTAGGTAATGTCTTCCTTGTGGGTAAATGTTGGGCACGTTTCTAGCAATCCCTTTATAAGATTAGGATTTTCTACAAACTAACAGGGTCTGCTCTGCATTGCCCTCATGGACTTGGGGGTAAGGCAAGGGATATTAGCAAGCCGGGGATGTTAGCATGAAGCTTAAGCTGCTCACTGTGCCTTAACAAACTGTCTAAATCCATTTGAACTTATTGTTTTTCTACTAACTAATTTGTGTAAGTTTGCAAGTAAGCCTAGGAACTATGCTGCTGCTCAGTAACTGCTTGACTGCTTGATTTAACAGATAGAAAAAGAAGAAAACTGGCAAAGCACACATAGAGCAGTTCTTAAAGGACAGTTCCTAGAACTTACCATGGAACATTTGGTAAAAATTAGTCAGGGAACCAAACAAAACTCCAAGGGTGGTGGTAATGTAATCTTTATCATTACTCTGTATTCAGCAAAATTATCAGCAGTTCTATTATACAAGAAGGGAAGCAAATGATAAAGGACAACTAGTTACTGTCCTTTTGCAGTAATTATGCTAAAAAAATAAATAAGAGACAATTGGCAAGAAAACAATGCAGAGTGAAATAAAATTCTTTTATGAATGTTTTTATAGTGTATAGTAACACTCAAACATCAAAATATCTAAATAATTTAAATTACTCTGTTGAAAAGAATTAACATTCAATGACAGATATTAAGTTGGATTTTGAGAATAATTTTAAACTTCAACCAGATTTTAGGAAAATTTTTTAAATAAAAAGTAAAGATGAATGCTGACAGTTTTACAGTAGCAGATAAAAGAAGGTAAATTATATCTTCAGGGAAATATCTCATTGACAGGACAGAAGGCACTATCAGAATATACACAAATGGGATATAAGAAAGAAAATGTGTTATGAATCTGAAGGCATTAAAGCATTACCTAAGAACTTTCTTACTTTAGTCCAATTGATTGAAACTTAATAGTAACAAAAACTAAAATTAGATGTCTGGATGGTAAGAAATAAGTCAGTATCTCATAAAATGACATTTTTGTCCTTGGGGTTATTATAACTGTAAATCTATGATCCAATAGAGAACAAAGAGATGAAAGACCAAGAGAGAGGAAGAAAGAGGGGGAGGGAGGGAGGGGGGACGAGAGAGAGAGAGAGAGAGAGAGAAGAGAGAGAGAGAGAGAGAGAGAGAGAGAGAGAGAGAGAGGAGTCAACTTGTAGCTCACTGAAAGATACATTTAAATAAGCATTTCCTCTGCCCATTTTGAATAGGAAGTAAAATAAGTGCTAAAGCTGGTGAGTATCATAGGCTTTTGGTGGTAGTGATTTTGTTTTATTGTCTGTAATTAATCCTGTTTACTCATTTTCTGGAATTTTTCATCAGATATAAAGGTTGTTTAAGAAAACATAATTGTATTGAATAATTTTAGAAGGATGTGATCTTATTAACTGTCATTCATTTGTTTTATTTGCATATCATGATGGGCTTATCTATTTTCCAATTAGTTTCCCTTGTTTTTAGATAGCAAGTGATTCTAACAGAAAACTCAATGTATTTTATTATGGGTTTGGTAAAAATGCCCAATCTAGCAGATAATTACACATTCTAAGACACTTTTATAGGCTTTTATTTCATAGCCCATGAAACTCAATATTTCGTAAATTTTATAGTCCATGAAATAAAGAGCTGGTGTAGCAATAAGTTAAACCATTTAGGTTTCAAAAATGAATGTTAATTCTGAGATTCATTATGCTACAGGCCAATCATCTAATGAGTTTGAGAATAATTTTATTTTTATATGTTTAGAGAGGACTCCTTATCACATAAACAAATTTTTACTGGAGAAAAAGTCTGAGACCAAAGAAGTCGGGCAAAATGAGGAATAGATTTCATCTGTGATTTCAATTACAGTGTAGATATATAGTTCTGCAGCCGCCTGGGTTCATTTTATAACTACATAATCTGTGGTGAAGTTTGAAGAAAGCCTTGAACTACTATCAAATATAGACAAATGCAGGGTATATCAAAAGAATGTTAATAAAAAAGCATCACTTTAAGTCTATGAAATCATAGGGTATTCATTTTTAGAGTGGCTCTTATTTGGAATGTAGACTAAATATCTCTCTCTTCTAACCTCTGTGAAAGGAATGAATTTCTGTGAAAATGATGTTTAATACTGACACAGGTATTATAATGCTGCCCATGGCTTATGGGGGATATATTCCAATGTGTGTTCCGTGGAATACTAGTTTTGTTAGTAATTAAAAAGAAATCTATGAGAGAATTCTGTGGTCAAAAAATAGTGAAACATTACATTAAACCAATTTAAATGTTTTTTTGTTGTTGTTGTTTTTTGTTTTTTTTAAGAAGGTGTTGTTTCTTTGTTTTTGAAGCAGAGTTTCTAAAAGTTCCAAATTCATAATGTGCAGGGGAAAGCTCTAATAGGATGACAGGCATTGAACTACTTCCCAAACCCATTTCACCATGGGATTCACTTTTTATAGAACTTCACCTAATGTAGCTTTCCATAGACCACATTAAGTTAAATGGTGACTTAATGATTCTATGAATTCAGTCACTTTCTGAGTGTTTAGACAAAGGATCCTTCACAGATAAAAATAATTCTCTCTTAGCCTGCTATATTTTAGGTTTATAGGAGTAATTTGGCCATATGTTAAGGAAGGCTTTTTTCTTTACTCTTACTACTCCACATAACCTTCATATTTTAAACAAATAGTGTTATTCAGAATTCAAATTACCAAGCAATAATAAGCCATGTCTTCTGATGAAAAGGAGGAGTTGAAAAAAAGGTAAGCCCTAAGGTTGGTTCAACCTCAAATTTCTTTTCTTCCTCCTACCCAGTCCCAACACAGGGGCCCTTAATAACAATTTTTAGCATATCAACAGAGCTTAAAATAACAACTTTTAGCAGGTCAACAGGGCTTAAACGAACACTCTTTGTAATATTTTGTCATTTTAATATTCTCATACATTAAAATTGCTTCACATAATCGACTGTTAGATAAATTAATGGTACTATGTTGCTAAATTTGCAAGGCAAATCTGTTCTCCAAATTTTTCCAGAATGCAGAACCTTCCAAATACTATTGTGATAGTATCTAATGCCTATGGCAGACAGCAAATGCATTCATTTTTAAAATACATGGCTTTAATCATACATGATAATCAGTTTTGGAATTCTAAACTTCCCTAAACAATTCCTTTTTTGTGTTCGCATGTTTATTGATTTTTGAAATAAGACATCAGATATGTTAGCTGATAGTCAAAAACAGATTTGCTGATGCATGCTCTAAATTTATTTTTTTCCTGTATTATTTAGTAAAATATCAAAAATATTCCTAAAAGGAATTTCTAATGTATTGTCAAAGTTGATTTCATCTCATCTTAAACATGTTTATGTTTTCCATCTATTCAGCACAAAGTAAACAAATTCCAACCCAAAATAAAAATGTAGTTGAACAATAAAATTAATAGCTACCAAATCTCCTATGTGTAATTAGGGAGTGTGTGAGAGTTTCAAAATTAATTTTATCTGAATCATTACTTAGATGGTAATGTAAACTTTGTTTTTATGTATCTGAAAACTTAAAACTATTAAGTTTTCTGAAAACTTTAAGTTTTCAGATACACAAAATAACATGTTTATCATTAAATGTAAAATAAGTCAATTTTCAAAAATAGTGAACTATGAATATTACCTAAAATTAATATATGGTAATGTTTAAGTTACATGTATAATTTATATTAATGTCAAGTTCTTCTTTGAATTCTTTAACCCAGATTTATCTCTTTCTCTATCAATGCTTATATATAAACAACACTTAAAGAAACTCATAGTATATGAAATGCTGTGAGAAAATAATAACATGTAATAGCTTTAATCTAAAAGACATGGCCACCTTTCCATTTCTCATTCCCAAAGACTAGTTTTCTGATGGAATGCTGTGTTCTTCATTCTGATTCTTGCCCTCTGGTGATGTAGAAACTATTACAAACCACAAGTATTTACATATATACATATATATATATATATATATATATATATATGTGTGTGTGTGTGTGTGTGTGTGTGTGTGTGTGTGTGTGTATATAGTTATTATATATTTATTGCATATTTAATATACTATATTACTATAGAGAGGTGATTTCAAATATTAATGTTAATTCCTTGATATAATTTTTTAAGCTTAGAAACTAGAGAGGCTAGGAGTGACATTGCAAAACTGCAAAAGTTCTGCCCACATATGCAAGATAAATTGATACATTAGAATCCAGGAGAAAGGTTTTAAATAAGTTTATTCTCACCCACTCCTATCTTAAGGGAGTGCCAAGTTTACTGCTATTCCCTGCATCAGCTTCTATGCAGATTGGTTACTTAGGACACTTTGTTTTATATAAATTTTGGCACTAAACTAATCTAAACTAAAAGACAAGTTTGGACAAACTGGGATACCAATGAGCATTTTTACTTCTTCTTTCCACCATGGACTCTTTGGAGTCCAGAACTCTCAGACGTCTGAATGCTGTGCTTCTTTCTGCTCAGTGGTATTTGATAGGATGATTTGTGGATTTATGATTTGGTACCAATTTGCTAGTAAGGAGAACAGTGGATTGTAAGAGAATGGCTCATCCATAATCTAACAAGGCCTTCAGCTCTACTATTAGGGTTGCAAAGGTGAAGGAGGGCAAGTTTTATCACATGATGTAAACACACAAATACTACCATAAGCTTCAAGAGGACTGATTACCAGGAGCTCAGGTTGAAGAAAAACAATGTTGAAGGATTTTTCATAAAAAGAGAGGACAAAAACAACAAATGACATATACTGTAAACCTCATTTTTCTTTCATTTGGCAAACACAAATATATATCCAGCTCAAAACAGTGGTGGTAAAGATCTTCAAACTTTTTGCTCTATGGAAGCTCTTCCTTTTGACTACTACATTTTAAATGTATTCTGTGGGTTAATAAACCCATAGTATGACAGGTTTTATTTTTAAACTTAGTACTACTATATCAAACATTCAATAATATATCTGGTTATGTGTGTATCACATAATTTTGGAATTGTTTCCTATAAAGCCAATTTTAAAACTTATAATCTCTTCTTGGAAGGAGTACAGTGTTTATTTTAAATGCTATATCCAAAACTCTTCACACATATTTAGAAATTTTTACCAAGGTATATCCCTAGGTAACTCCAGGCCTACTGAATTAGAATCTCCATGGGTGAGATTCAAGAATATGCACACATATTTAAACATATTCAAATACATATATAAATATGTATGTAAAATTTATATAGTGTTTTTGTACTAGGGTTGGAATTTTCTCAGTATTGATCTACATAACTATTATTTCTGAAACATAAACAATCTCTCTTATTTATTATTGCATCACCAGTGTTTAGTACAAAGTCTGGCATTTTACTTTGCTTTTATTTTCTCTTTATTTAACTATTTTAAATTCAGTAATTTTGGGGTTATTGGTTGGCCTTTCTTTTAATGAACTCGGTAGCTTATAGTGAGCCACATGAAGCTTTAGCTAGCTATGTTAAAATAATTCACTGCCCTCACATCTTTAATTCTTAATAAGTAAGAACATCTATGTATTTTAGAAATACAATAATTTTTGTACTAATACTTTATTCGTTCAAATTTCTTGTGTTGTGCAAGTTTTAGTTAGATGGCTGGTTGCAGTCTCAGTAAGAATTAGGTAAACTCCATAATCCAATTTTACTGATTAAGAAAAAGGTTTAGAGAAAAAAGATTAAGTTCCCAAATATGTGATGACAAGTAAAAAACTATGATTGAAATCCACATCTGCATGGCCACAAACACTTATTCTTAAGCAATGCAGCCCGGTATTATCTTTATTATTATCTTTTTTTGTTGTCTTATTTGTCAAATCAGGAAAAATTCATTTCAGAATTCTGGTTTGATTTCTCCTAGGGTCTATCAATTATTTTATTTTAAACAGCTCTATTATGGTATAATTGAAATACATAAACTGAACGTATTTAAAATCATCACAACAGTACAAATAATGAGCATATCCATTATCCTGAAAGTTTCTCTGTGCTTCTTTGTAATCCCTCTATCCAGACTTTCTCAAATCTTTTCCCCCTGCCTTCCACTCCCATCCTTCTACAGCAACCACTGATCTGCTTTCTGTTGATGTTACATTTCCTAAAATTTTATAAAGAATCAAACAGAATATACTGCTATTGCTCTTGACTCTGAACAATTATTTTAGAAGACCTGTTAACAGTTTGTCTCAATAATTTCTTCTTTTATGTTGCTAAGTAGCATTTCATTGCATGGTTATACAAATTTGTTTACCCATGCATGTGGTTTAGAGTTTTTGGTTATTCCAAGTGTAGCTGCCATAAACATTTGTGTTCAAGTCTTTGTATAGATTTATTATTTTATTTCAATTGGGGGAATGCCTAGGGATAGAATGGCTAGGTCATCTGATAGGTGTATGTTTATCTCTGAGAAACTGCAAAACTGTTTTTACAAAGTAGATGCTTCATGTTATATTACCATAGGCAATGTGTGAAAATTCTACTTTCACATCCTTCACATTTTCACTAGCATTTGACATAGTCGATTGTTTTTTCTTATTTTTGTTTTGTGTTGTTTTAAGTTTTAGCTATTTTAACAGGTGTGCAGTCATATCTTATTATAATTTTAATTTATATCTCTCTAAATACTAACAGTGTATAACATCTTTTCATGTGCTTATTTGCCATCCATTTATCTTCTTTGATGCATTGTTTATTTAAATCTTTATCCATATTTTTATTTGGTTTAATGTATATTATTGCATCTTGAGAGTGCTTTATATATTCTGGATTTTTGAGTTTTGTCAGTTTTATGATTTAAAAATATTTTTACCCAGTCTGTGGCTTTTGTGTTCATTTTTTAATAGTGTCTTTCTAAGAGCAGACATTTTTAATTTCAATGAAGTATGATTTATCAAATATTTTCTTTTATGGACTATATTTTTAGTTTCTATCTAAAAAATGTTTGCCTAACCAGGGCTCACAATGGTTTTCTGTTCTATTTTATTCTAATCTTTGTAGAGTTTTAGTTTTTCCATTTAGATCTATGATTTATTTTGAGCAAATGGTTTATATGATGCAAGTTGTTGATCAAATATTTATTATATTTTGCAAATGAATATTTAATTTTTATCGCCCTATTTGTTGAAAAGACTATCCTTTTCCCACTTAATTTGCTCCTTTGTCAAAAAT
Source organism: Macroglossus sobrinus (assembly GCA_004027375.1). Lineage (NCBI taxonomy): Eukaryota > Metazoa > Chordata > Mammalia > Chiroptera > Pteropodidae > Macroglossus > Macroglossus sobrinus. The sequence goes on along the minus strand of PVKZ01000421.1, from coordinate 688,059 downwards.
AAGCTACTTATTTATTTATGGGTATATTTTTGAGAGATCTATTATATCCCATATTTCTATTTTGAAACTAAACCACATTCTCTTGTTTAATGTAACTTTATAGTAAGTCTTTAAACATAGCTGTTTTAAATGTTGTTTTGACTATTATAGATTTTTTGCAGTCATGAATTTTAGAATTATTTCAAATTTCTATAAAAACATTTAGGATTTTAATGGGATTGCTGTTTGAAAAGAATTGTTATCGTAATAATATTAAATCTTCTGATTTATGGCTGTGGTATATCTCTTCATTTATTTAGATCTTTATTTTTCTCTCAGTAATGTTTTATAGTTCTTGATTTAGAAGGCTTTTACATAATTTTTCAGATTTATTTATAAATTTTCATATCTTTTTATGAAATTATAAATAATAATGTTTAAATAGTCAGTTGCTTATTATAGCTCACAGAAATATTTTTAATTTTTACTTTGGATCTTGTGTCCTGCAACTTTGCTAAACTCTCTTATTAGTCCTGGTAGGGTGTAGATTCCATAGGATATGCTACATAGACTATGTGAGTAAAGATAGCTTTACTATTTCTTTTCCAATCTAGAAGCCTTTTATTTTGAATTTCTTACCTTATAACACTGGCTAGCATTCTTAAAACAATATTGAATAGAAATGGCAGTCTTGTTTTGTTACTTATCTCAGGGGAAAAACATTCTTTCTTTCACTATTAAAATAGTATAATGCTGGTTGTGGGTTTCCATAGATGTCTTTGATGAATTTTTTATAATCATAAGTGGATGTTATAATTTATCAATTTTTTACACCTACTGAGATGATAACATGGTTTTTAATTTTATATTTTATGAATTAGTGAATTCTATTGATCGATTTTTAAAAATTAAACCAATTTGCATTCCTGGAATCAACACTTGATCATGATTATTCTTTAATGTATTATTGTATTTGATTGGCTAAAATTATCTTTAGAATTTCTACCCCTATGTTATTGAGGCTTATTAGTTTTTACTTTTATTTTTTTTTTAGTATCTGTCTAGTTTGGTTATAAGAGTAATATTGGCTTCATCAAATGAATCGAAATGTAATCTTGCCTCACCTATTTTCTGCAAGAAATTGTGTAGAACTGGTAATAGTTTTTTTTTTAAATGTTTACTAGGATTCTTCAGAGAAGCTATTTTGTCCTAGAGCTTTTTTTTATATAATAATTTTGCCTACATATTTGTTGTTTTTAACAGATATAAGATTAATCATGTTATCTATTTCTTTTTGTTTGAACTTTGGTAGTTTGTCTCTATTAAGGAATTTGTTAATTTGGTATAATTAACCATGTTTATTGGTGTAATATTGTTTATAATATTTTCATAATATGTTTTTAATTTCATAGTAATTTAGCAATTTGTAACCTTTATTTTTTTCTTGATGTGTTTAACTTGATAGATGTTTATCAGATTAATAAGCTTTTGACTTCATAGTGGTCAGCCAATAAACTGTCAGAAGATTTTCTTCAATGCGGTGACCTAGTATGTATTTCACTTTTGGCATGGGCTCCATTTGTGAATATAGACTTTCATATTTTAGGAAGTTTACACATCAGCCTTAGCTTCCACTTCTTGCTTTTGGAGCTTCTTAAGGGGAGCCAAATGTGAATGTTCAAGGCCCTCTCTTCCCCAAATGTTTCCTAGGCATGCAGACAATGCTGCATATGCATCTTTCACACCCCCAAGAATATGTTGGAGATTTTCAGAGTCTGCTATTTGTGGTCTAGTTCACTAGATAGTCCCTTCTAATGTTGCTCCAACTGAAATCATAGGCTTAGGCAGTTGTGATGTTATTGATTCAAATAGCTTGCTTTTATTTTTGAAAGGACTCTGGGAATAGGATTATTCCAAGAGTCCCCAAAAAACAATTGACTATGTTCCACTATGGAAATATTAGCAGAGCTTCAGAAGAGGTCAGTTCCCACCATTGACTTTTTTTTAATGGCTATCACTTTAATGACATGAAGATATAAGGGAGAGGTATAGCTCTAAGTTAAAATGTCACAGACAGACCTGAATTTCTCTTAAGGCTTAGTAATTTTCTTCAACCAATGCTTTTAGTTTGTTGTGTGCCTTTAATTAATTTTCAGAGTTCTGAAATGGCTCATTTTAAATATTGTATCAGTAATTTTATTGTTGTCACCAGTGAGCAAATTCACCGAGATTCTGAGTCCCACTTCCACAAACCCATATTTATTGACTTCTTGTATTATATATTATATATATGTATGTATGTATGTGTGTGTGTGTGTGTGTGTGTGTGTGTGTGTGTGTGTGTGTGTGTGTAAATATATATGATCAAACAAAATCTTGTTTCTTTGGGTCTTGAGACTACATAAAGGATATTTGTTCTTTTGATATTCTTGTTTACTGCTTAATATCTCAAGAGTTAATAAGTATGGTATCTTGAGACATATATTCCCAAGGGTTACTCTGGCACAGGTCTGAACTGGAAACTAGGTACAATGAACATACATTTTATGCTCTCTAGTAGCTCATAGTTAAAACCCTCAGTTAAGACCTGGTTCTAAAGGATCATCCATATTAATTTAATATTTTAAGGGAAATTTAATGTTACTGATAATTTTGTACAGTTTGATCCTGATTAATTTTTTTAGGAAATTTAACATTATTGATAATTGTTCCTGTGAGGATATTGATTATTCAGAAAGTTTTTTCACAGTTTTTGTGTGTTACAGTTTAGAGACTTTCAATAGAAAGATTATAGGATAATAATAATTTACTAATAATTTCCAATGCTTGATGTGATATGATGAGTACTTCAACCTTTCCAATAACCCCAAGAGATAAGCACAAGTTTGTACCCATTTAAGAGCTAAAGAAGTTTTCTCCTAAAGGGATTATATAACTCAAATAGTTAAGAGAATATTTGCATGTGAAATGGATACCAGATTCTTTTGTTACAGTAAATTTAAACTGGACTTATTGAAACAAAATTAAATTAAGAGAAGAAATGAGTGAGAGGGCAAACAAGTCAAAAGGAAATGAAATATGAAATTAATAAATAAGAAAAAAATAACTGAATTGGATAAGTCTATAAATATATGACACAGTGTTAGGTAAATGACTATAGCATACCTGTGTTAAGATGCTGGCAAAATAGGCAGCTTTAAAAAAAAACAGCAAGCATTCAGAATTAGGTTGTTGACATGATATTGGAAATTTAGAAATACAGATTGTATCATAAATTTGCTGTTTGAAATTATTTTAGATTTTAAATTTCTATTGCAGCAACACTTGAATTGATTTCAATTTCCTTTTCAATTGTAATTAACTTAATTTGGTTTTCAATTTCATCCACTTTGTTTTTACATTATTTTTTATATCAGTGAAGCAAACAAGGCTAATCAATGGCCTACAATTTCTAACACACACACACACACACACACACACACACACACAACACTTACTAGCTGGACAAGTTAAAATGATTAGTTCAGAGTAAAACTACATATTGATTTAAAAATTAAATGCCTGAAACATGAGAAAATTAGTAATAACTTGAACAGTTAGTGTTGGACTGAAAGTAAACTCAGTGTTTATCTGAAAGTATTACTGTCCATTTTACTTCAGACATGTCTTTCTTTTTGTGAAGACACTCATAGAAGACTTTAATCAAAACTTGAGTAACCATATTAATTGCATAAGTATCTCAACATATATTTTAAAAACATACATTTGTAGATAAATTAATGACTTTTACATTTAAAAAATAGTTTATAATATATGAACACATTGGAGAAAATATTTGGTCATTGGATAGCTTTGTATTAAATTATAATCAATTTGAAAAAATAATTTCTGTTAACTGTATTTTGAAAAGCCGGCAAAGTCAATATTTTACATATAAAAACATAAAAATCAACAAAATTTTAAACAAAATTGTAAATATAATTTTGCTAACTAAAACTAAAAAATTTGATACTCAAATGATAAAAAAAGTAAGACAAACTACTTTCTCTGTAAATGCTTGAACACATTGTCACCATAGTAACTAATAGACACGTCAAGAAAAAATTATTCCAATATATATTCTTGCAGGTGACTCCCACTCCTACACCTTTCTTTCAGCTGCCTTCATGCTTATTATTAGAATCAAAACAAATATTAGTGAGAATAAAAGAAGAATTTCACTTGAAAGCATTACTTTCCAAGTAACATTGACTTGCTAAATTATATATAGCCAAAGTAGTAAATATGCATTTAGTCTTCAGTCTGCAATATCAGTTCCTGTCTATTTAATTGTAATGACACAATATTCCCTAGCACATTTCATTTTATATGAAAACTAGTTTTTTCTGGTCTTTCTTTCTAAAATGTAGACGTTTATCTGGAGTGTTTGTGTGTGGAAGTTCATAGAGATGTAAATCCAGAAGACTAAATGTTGATTGGGACATCATCACAACTAATGGACAAAGAATAAACTATTTCAATAAAGAATAATTTACAAATTCTTCTCTAATAATATTAATTGCTGTCATTTATTTTGATTTATATTGTATTACAAAATCATATATAAGTGAACAAACCTCTGAGTTAGATATTTTATCCACATTTTCTGGATGGGAGTATAGCAACTCAGAAACATTAAGTAACTTGACAACTATTTACAGCTAATAATCAGTGGGACTAGAAACCAACCATGTCTGTCTATTTATAAAACTAAAGACCTTTACTGCAATTTACTGTCACTTTCTTCTTACACACAGAAGCCAGATGGTAAATTGGAAATTCATCAGGCAGAAAAGCTATGGCCGACATGGTAATTTTACTCCAATATCCATCTCCTTTCTCCATATGGAAATATAAATATCAAATAATTTTAGCTAGGCACATGGCTGGTCCTTACCATTTATCAGCTTTTCTTGTAGCTATGAGTTGTAACATGGTTAAATTCAGAGCAATGGGAAATAAGCAGAAATGATGTATGCAATTTCTGAGATGTCTCCTTTAAAAAGGTAATACTTTCCCAAGACTGGCTGGCTGTCTTTCTTTCTTTTTTTCTTTTCTTTTTTTTCTCCTCTTTTCTTTTTCATTTTTTTTTTGTGGTCCCATATATAGATGTGGAGGTAAATCAGTTTCAATCTTACAGGATCACAAACAAAGGAATAGTGGTTCCACCGGACATCAGGAACCCAGATGCTTGAATGACCTTGTGGTGCAAAATAACCTTGCCAATCTTGGACTCCCTTGAGAGAGTGAAATGAATTTTTTGGTAGTTACTATATTTTGGGTCTCTGTTCAAAGAGTTTGAGTTGTACCCTAAATAAATTAGACTGTCACTGAAAAGCTACATATATATGGGCAAATAATTATCAACAAAGGAGCCAGAAATATAGAATGGCGAAAAGAAAGCTTTCTTAATATATGATGCTAGGAAAATTGAAAAGCCACATGCAAAAGAAGAAAGAAAGAAAGTGTTGTCAGTCACTATATACCAAAATTAGCTCAGAATGGATCAAAGACTTATATTGTTAAGACTTATATTGAAGCAATAAATTGCATAGGAAAACATAGGTACTAAACATATGGACTTTGGATTTAGAGAGGATTTTAGTAATTTTACACCAAAGGCAAAGAAAATAAAAGCAAAAACAAATTACTAGAACTATATCAAACTAAAAAGTTGCACAGGAAAAGCTATCAAAACAAAGAAGAAACCAACTGAATGGGAGAAGATGTTTACAAATTATACCTTCAATAAAGAGCTAATATCCAACATATGTAAAGAACTGATACAACTCAGCAACAACAAAAGAACACAAACAATCCAATTTAAAAAATGGGCAGAGGACCTGAACAGATACTTCTCCCAAGAAGACATACAAATGGCCAACAGACATATTAAAAAATACTTAACTTCACTAGTTATTAAGGAAATGGAAATCCAAACCACAGTGAAATACCACCTTACAACTGTTAGAATGGCTATTATCAACAGGACAAGTAATAATGAGTGTCAGAGAGGTGGGGAGAAAGGAACTCTCGTATGCTCTTGGTGGGAATGTAACTGGTACAGTCACTATGGAAAACAATATGGAATTTCCTCAAAAATTTAAGAATAAATAGACTTATTATATGACCCAAAAATCCCTCTACTGGGTATCTGTCCAAAAAATTTTAAAACATTTATGTACCCCAGTGTTCATAGCAGCATTATTCATGGTGGCCAAGACATGGAAGCAACTGAAGTGCTTTTCAATAGATGATTGGATAAAGAAGATGTGGTACATTAATGCAATGGAATGTTAATCTGCCATAAGAAAAGATGAATTATTGCCATTTGCAACAACACAGGTGGATTTTGAGATTATCATGCTAAGCGAAATAAATCAGACAGAAATAGTTGAGAACTGTATGATTTTGCTCATATGTGGGATATAAAACTGAAAGCAACAAACAAATAAGGCACAGTAAAACTCATAGATACAGACAACAGTTTAGTGGTTACCAGGGGGAAAGGGAGGAAAAGGATAGGTAGATTATGGTAAAGGGGGCCAAGTGTATGGTGATGGAAGGAAATTTAACTTTGGATGGTGAATACGCAATGCAATATACATACAACATATTATTCAATTGTACACTTGAAGCATATATAATTTTATTAACCAGTGTCACCCCAATAAATTTAATAAAAAAATAAAATAATTTTGAAAGAAAAAAATGATCTTTTCTAGTTATCTGATACCTAAAACACTACCATTCATATGACAAAATTCAAAGAAACTATTACTGATTTAAATATTCTTCTATCTTGGTTAATAGTAGGAAGCAAAGAAATAATAAAAGCAAGAGTTATTCTCATAGTTATCAAAATACAAGGGATACGAGAAGCAACTGTAGCTGAAAACAATTCCAATGCAACCAAAGTTTAGTGAAACAATATGGATTCCTTAGCTCTCTTTACTTAATAAAACAAAACCTAGAAGCGCTTCAGCAATAACAAACTTTTTCTTAGCTTAGAATTCTGAGAAAATATTATTGCACCAATTCTTATGCCAGAGATAATTAACAATATAATTGATGATTCTCTGAATGATATTTCACAAAATACAAGGGTATTAGATGTATGACCATTTCTAATTTTGACTTTGGAGGCCAAAATGTTAATATGCAGTTGTGTAAGTATTCAATTTTACCATATCCTCTAAGTATATGCATCTTATAGAGGATGGACTTTTTGAATGTGGTCTTATTAAAACAAAATTAACTGATTACCTTCTTGTAATTGGTATATTCTTTTCTGTATATGGAAATTATTTATTTACATTTTATCTTAATTGTTTGAAAATCAGTACTCTCTATAGATTCAGATAATATTGAAAAGCAAGTAACATTATTTTAAAATTTAAATACAGCATATATATTGAAGAAATCAAGAGGTAAGCAGAAAAGCCTGCTATAAATTGATGTTAAATACATTAACAAACACGCACTTTATGAGAATTTTATGTAGGCACTAAGAATAAAAGATGGTATTAATTAGAATTAAATATAAAATTAATTATCTCCACTCAAGAAAAATTCTCTGAATTTGTGTAATTCAGCCAGATGCCTGTTATTCTTTATAGCCTTTCTGTTTCTTCTAAAATAAGTTTGTTTCACGTTCAAGTTTGACAATAATGATGAAAGAATGGTGATTTAGAATAACAATGACTCACTATTTTTTGAGTACTTTAGAATATCCACAAATTAGTAACTATGGTCAGATTCTCAAGACTATTGATATTTCATTAACTATCATATAAGCATATACAAATTTCTAAATTTAGTAAGGCCCTATTTTTATTGCATTTTCACATCTCTTACCAAGTTGATGGACTTACTTGACTACAAGTGTGTTTTCCTCTGAAGATCATCAATTAACCTCAAATAAACTATGCAGATACTTTTTGGGTTTGCATTTGTAAATATATCTTCACTCCTAGTAAGTATTTTATTGTATATTAAGATTGGCTTTACTTTTGTTTGTGAATTTTTTAAAGATTCAATAGGATGTTTTTCTATTACTCCAGGAATAGATACCTCTGATTTTAATTAAGGCCTTCATGATTTTATAGATTACAAGCATACTTGTTCTTATTGTAGGTTCTCCCAATATTTGCATGTAGTCTTTTTTTCATTTTGTCTTCATTTCTTTTGTTCTGATCTCTGTCAATTTCTTCTATTTTTTTTAATCTTTATATATTAACTATATTTTCTTTATAAAATCTTAAGTGTATCCTGGCTTCTCCACAAAAGTAAGTTAATATTTTGTTTGGGACCTTGAACTTTTTCATTAAATATTCCATTAACCTTTTCATTATAGCAGCATAATGTCTACTGAAGATGACTACAATGACTTTTATATTTCTTTTATGGATTATAACAGATAGTGGATTATCCTATAGGTAAAGCTTAGATTACTTTTTTTCTAAATGCATTTCTTACTCTCACATACACAGAGAGAAGCTCAACTGTCAATGTATATCTATTTTTATTCTTCCATTCCTCTTGAGCAACCTACCCCTTACTAGTTTTGAGGAAAGAATGTATGATTTTCTAAACTCTCCTCCATAATTTATACCATGCAGGACTGTTGTCATTGCCAACAGCAGCCTTCAGTTTTCAGAACCTATTTAAGTGTGTCATAAATGCAGCTGAAGAGTTGGCCTGCCTTCCTTATTTTGGTGAACAAAGTACATTTGAACAGGGCTGGAATATCCAACTGAGATATATTTTACCCTTCAATTGTCTAAATTCTATTCTCTTCCTCAGATGGTCACTATATGAGTATTAAAGTTTAACTAATTGCCACAAGTATGGCATAGAAGTTCTTGCTATAGACTTGCTTAAATCAGTCACTTTTGTCAAATGACACACGATATAATTTGGAATTTTCTAAGAATTTAATGCAGCTCTCAGTCCATGTTACCTTGTGTACATATTTTATGGCTCACATTTTATCAGTATGTAACACATGAGTGTACAGTCTGCAATTATGAGGAGTCAACATGATATGGTGGAACATGTAAAGAATTTGAGTTCATTACTACAGGTTTAGTATCTGTTGCTAAAGTTGATTAGTTCAGGCAAATTACTTACATTCCTAGATCCTCAATTCCTTTATGAATAAATTATTGTGCCATTATATTTCTACTAGGTTGTTTTGAACATTACAGGTCAGGCAAACATCTATTCATCGATTACAGTCAATAAATTCTAGGTGCTATTATTATTATAATTGCCCAGTGTAAGCATAGTAACATAGCTAGAAATTCTTTTCATACTTTGAGAACATCAATTAGGATTTGGCCTTTAGTCATTTTTAAATGACAATGCTTAGTTTATAAACAAATGGACTATGTAAGGTGAGACAGGTATTTTTCAATATTTAAAAAATAAAGAATGCAATAATTCTTATCTTCTTAAACATCCAGATAAATAGTGAAAAATAAAATCAATTAAGCATTTTGATCTATGTCAGTGGAAATGTACTCAGTGGAACAATAGTAATTAAGCTTTTAATAGCTTCTATCTTAAAAATATTAATAAAAAGTTTCTATTCATATAATTTTTATAACTATTTTATATACATCTATATTACTTAGAACTTCAGACTGTTTATTAACACAAGACTATTCAATTCATTCTGAAACAATTTCTCAAAAACTTAAACTATGCTTTAAAATATGTTATTAAAACCTGTTTTCCACACAATACCTAATTATTCATGTTAGCATAATTTTGAGAGATGATCTGGGAAATGTAACAGTTGATAACACGTTAAATATTATTACTGCTCTATGTCCAATACCTTTCATGACATTCATTAGTACATGGTAAAGATAAAGAAATATTTTTCAGTTGCTAAATGAATGCTTAGCATTTTATGTATCTATATCTATGTCTGTGTCTATGTCTATATCTATAGCTGTGTCTCTATCTCTGTCTCTATCTCTAATCTACTATCTGTATATCTACCTATTTATCTCTTTATATTTTATTTTAGAATCCCATAGGCAAACCAAACCATAGATCACACACACAGAATGAAAAAGTAATGTGACTATTTTCATGATACAAGAATCTCACGAAATAGCCATGAGTAACAATTTTAGCATATACTTTCTTTTAGTTTGTATTATTTTAAAATTTTTCTTAATTCACTATTTCACTTTGAATATGGACTCTGCTTACACATATATTATGTTGTATTTGTTATACTTTTAATTTGCTGTTTAAGTGTTAGATTTCATAATATAATTATATTTCACACTGTAGAAACTGATTGCCTTATCTAGATGAGTTTCTTTATATTTTAGTAAGAATGTATGTTGCAGTTTGCAATCTGGTTGTAGCAAAGGAGAAAAGGCAAAAAGACATAGTTTTACACAACATTTAACAAGATGATGTTACAAAAGCAGAAGAGCTGACCTCTGGTATTAGGTTCTCTGAGGAATACTAAAAGTAAGAGAAGCACATTAATATTAAAGCCATTTATACAATTTTCACACAGCTACAAAATCTCTAAATACCTTTTCTTTCTTTGCTGAAGGAGTAGGATAGTAAATTTTTGACTTTCACTATTTAAAGCAAAAAAATTTCTTCTTCTACAACCTGCTGAATTTACCAGAAAATCATGAACTTGTATTAATCAAATCCAAGCCCTTTGTAAGTAAATTAATTAATCTCAGTTTATAGTTTAATAAATAGAGAAGGTAATATGGAATATTTTATTTAGAAGCAATAGCTTCATGTAGAGGAAAATTTTTAAAATAGAGTTAAATGAATATTAATGCCATTTAATATATTATTTTCTTTTACTATCTTATGTTTAGTACATTTCTTAGAAGATATGATCTCTAATGATGTGCCAAGTTATCTATTAGAAATTTGTTAAACAGTAGAATAAATATGTTTAAGGAGGGAAACATAACAAAGAGGTGTAAAGTCTGTTTTTCTCCAACTACAGATATATGTGTAAACCATTTTATAAACATATTTGGTCATTCTCAACTTGGAATGAAATTTTTTTTTTGAGACACTGGGAAATTTAATTTGCATTTAGATGTAGCATTTTTGACTTTTACATAACCAAAGCCCATATTCACAGAATAAGCTAATTGTCTGGAGGTATTCCTCTAATAAAGAATTTAGGCTCTGGTAAGACATACTAATAAGATATACTTAGGCAAGATTAATTCATTCAGTCTATGCTTATGCTCCCCCTGGGAATCAGTGTGTGTGTGTGTGTGTGTGTGTGTGTGTGTGTATCTCATGCACGTGTGCATGTGCATGTGGGTGTATACTTTCTGCTTATTTTCTATATAATTTTTCAAAAATTTTGCATTATTTCTAAAATTTCTATAATGTCATCTTGTTTCCTTGTGATATTCACACCATAGAATATTGCACAGCTATTTTCGTATACAATCTAAAGTGAAAGAAAATTATTTTGAGTAGATTAATATTAAGTAAAAAAAAACATTTAGAGATGGTATGCTTAAACAAATATGAAGCTTTAACATTCTAAAGTAGGTAGCATGAAAAGCATATAAACATTGAAAAAATAAAAATATATAGTTTTAATTTTCTTGATCGCTTCCCCCGAAATAGCAAATCCCATAGAGCATTTGAACATGCTAATAATGAACAACCATAGAATATTTACTCATTACTTCAAAAAGATGTAATTAAATTTCTAAGAAAAACAAAGAAAAATATAGTGTTTTGAATGTACAACTAATTTAGTAATCTTTATAAAATATATAAAAATAAATATTTTATTGCTAGCTCATCATATAACCCGGGACTCAATTTAACAGTGATGCATTTGTCGATTTAGACACTAAAAGAAAAACATGGTTAGCACGTTCAGTAAAATTTGAAAGGATTTTTGAGAGAGAAGTAAGTTTATAATAATATAGTCCATAAAATATCCAAAAAATTATTCAAAAGAAGATGAATTTGGATTTGGTTCATGCTAACCAAAAAAAGAGAGAGAGAGAGAGGGGTGGGGAGATTAAAGATGGTCTTTTAAGGTCTAGGAAAACAAACAAACAAACAAAACAACTGGTATGTATTCTGAGTGTTTTGGGAGCAAAAGTAGCAGTCTGACTGCAGCACCATATACCTGAGTGAAGAAGAGGCAATCAAAATATTTTCACAAACTGTAATTCTATAGGGAAAAAAAAAGCTAGATTAACCAAGCCAAGTTGTTTAGTATCATGCACTTCTAATCATAAGCCTCACTTTTCTTTATGGTGCTGTCACAGTGCAACTTAACCCAATGATCCTGAGCCATTGATTCACCAGTCCTCTCCACTGAAATGATCTACCTGTATCTTTTTAAGGGAAACACAGTGGTCCAAAATTCTCTGCTCTACATTCACCCTGTTCCTATCAAGAAAACATTATCTGTTTGTCTCCCATATCTTATTGTTTAATTACCTATATCCCCCAGCCCATACTAGCCACTCAGTATGTTAAGCCGAATGTTTTATTAAACAGCAAAACAAACAACTTCTGGAAATACAGTACTTTAAATCAAAATAAACAACATAAATATTGTGGAAATTGTTGACAATTTGAAAATTAGTGGGGATACAATGGTCAGTTAAAGTAATTTTCTAGGTTCTAAATCTACCTTGAATACTCTGGTTAGTTATATTTCTTGTGATTTTTAGTACTACATTCTGTACTCATCAACCATTAAGAGAGCAATCTTCTGATCATAACATTCTTTTGAATGTCTGAGTGGATATTCTTTAAAAGAACTTAATGAAGTTTTTTTTATTAAATTAATTTGGACTTACATTTTGAGATTCATGACATCTACCCATAATGATTCCACATGCTCAATAATATTCATTCTATTTGTTAATCCTGATTTCATAGTTTATGTGTTAGAAACTGTATTTTTTTTCCAAGTAGACAGGATGATGAGATTATCAACTCTAAGAATAAATAAATATAAAAGTGTATATTGATGGTGATAATATATTAGCAAAGACTTAAAAAGAAAACTTTCTCATTGTTAATGTTTTCTTCTGAATTTTGAGGGTTTTTTTCTTTACTAACATTTTAACAGCTTTGCCAAATCTCTAAAAGTCATTTATTTTCAGAAAAAAAATAAAAGCATGTGACTATATTCACCATAGTTCAGCAGCACATTCAGAAAAAAGGAAAAATGTAATTTACTTTCAAAGATAATTTATTTTTGCTTTATAACGGAGAGAATCAAAGTGATCTTTCTTTTATGATATCCAGCAGGGACAGAAGAAAGTGTTCTTCGTTTATCATAATTATTCTGCAGAAAATTTAGCTTTCCCTTAAGAAATCCGTTGAGAAAAAGCACTTTGCTCAAAATGGTTGAATCATATGTCTCAGGAGGCTATCCCATGAAGAAGATGTTTTCTATCTTCACTCACTTCTGAAGAGCTGTCATTAACACCCTTACCAATCATATGCTGTAAATTATAAGCCGTCTCTTTCAAGTTCATTTTTTGGATGGATATTTCAGTTTAAAAAGGTATTTTACATGGTTTTAATTTTACTTCATTTCCCTGGGGTCAGTGTCTTTTGCATGCATGTGGCTGTTTCTCATGAAAATAAATGAAATGTAGCTGTGACAATAAATAAATGTGATATAGTTATAGATAGATGAATAGATATATTAATTTTTTGCTAAAATGTTTTAGTGTTATTGGAAAAACATTATTCACCACCCACTGTTATTTTCTCTCTTAGGTTATTTGACCACCACTGGGAATAGTATTAGAATATTTCTTAGAGCTTGGTTTTTATTATGATCTTGAAGCTTGACAGTATCACTGAAGGCAAAGGAGATATTTGTATAATAAATGCATAGGCTATTATCATCAGTTAACAAAATTCTCCATCATGCACATGGTTATTATTGTAGTGGGGCAACATTATTCACCTGTATGTTCATTTGCTATAGAATGTTTTTGAGGCTTTTTAAATAAAATGTGCATATATTCATATTGATTTCTCTATATTTTTCCTGAGGGCAAAGAACTGAAAACTTAATTTATTCTCCTTAAAGAGATAAAGAAAAGGATAGCTATAATCAGGCTATGAACTAATTGGAACTCCCAAATGACAAGGTAGCACAAGTCTTTATATTTCTACTTTATGAAGAAGTCTTGATTATCAAATATATAGAGAGAAAGCACAAAGAAATTATAATTTAAAATCATATCATAATTATAATTTTTTAATGCCTGTTTTTAATTTAAAATTTTATTTTTATGAAATTTGTCCTTGTTTGAAGTTATGAGAAAAAGTCAAGCTGAAAGATTTAATTGAGATCATAAAACTTTTAAGTACTCAAAGCAATTGAACAATAGTATCTAAAGGGAATAGTATTGACAAACAAGTAAAAACTATTTACAATTACCCTATGAGATTCTATTAGTAAAGCTCTGAGGAAGGGGATATTAATATTTTACCTTAAAATCTGTCATAATTTTAGATCACTGGATGAATGTCTAAGAAAGCATGGCTTAAGAGTCAAGTCTTCATGGAACTGTACTCATCTTTAACTCAGTTCAGTTATCCAGTGGCTTCTGATACTGCTACCTAAGTTCTATAGGTGGGTAGAATTGTGTAATAATACTCTTCTGAACTTCTGAGATTCTGGCTTGTCTATGCAACTTCTTGACCTAATTAAATGAAATATTAGCAATAATTGGATCTACTTATTTTGACTAAAATTTCAAATTAATGGTCTTAAATTGCTTATACTTACTCACAAATTATAAAAGTGATTGCTGTTTTAAAATTTCTATGTGGTTTGTTGTCTTAAAAATTTCATGTGGAACTCAGATGTATTTAAACTGCATTTATGCATAATGATTTTCTTATATTTTTCACTGTCTGTTCTTTCTCTTTTAATCTTCATAAATTATTCATCAGGGAAAGCATGGGTAATTGTGTGATTGAGAGTCTGGATTTGATGAACAGTAATAGTGATATTTAAAAGGAGTTATTTCTTTCTATATTACAAAAGCACCTGTGTTTTGTAAATTTAAAATTATTCTTAAAAATTGAGTAAACATGCTATTTTTCTGATATTTCATCTTTCCTATCAACTGAAATATCTGAAGAATACATGTAAAAATTACATGACAATGATTTGCTTCTAATATACACTAAGACTTGGTTATTCAGTTTATTCCCGTCTTTATATTTGTTTCGGTTCAATATTTTTTCGGTAACTTGCTTCTCTGAAGTAAATGGGCTAAGATCAGAAATTTGATTCTGATCTTCCCTTTATCTTTTAATATTTATGTTAAAATAACTATAAATCCTATTTATACTGTTATGCAAATTAAAAGAATTGTATAGTATTTTAATAATAATAGACCTGCTGAGGATATAAAATAAAATACAAAAATCAGTCATATTTCTATACTCTAACAAAAAATTATCTGAAAAAGAAAAAAAAATTCCTTTTACAGTACCTTAAAAAAAAACACTTAGGAATTATTTTAACCAGTAAAGTGAAAAAATTGAAGAAAACAAATAAATTGAAAGATATCCTGTGTCCATGGATTGGAAGAATTAATGTTAAAATGTTCATACTTCACAAATACATCAATAGAATCAATGCAGTCCATATCAAAATTTCTGTAAAATTTTCACAGAAATAGAAAAAAGATCCTAAAATTTGTATGGAACCATAAAATACTCTGAATAGCCAAAGCATCATGATTCCTGATTTCAAACATTATTACAAATCTATAGTATCAAAAGAGTATGGTACTGACATAAAAAAAGACACACAGACCAATGGAACAGATGAGAGAACCTAGAAATAAGCCCACTCATATATAGTCAAGTAATATTTGACAAAGGAGCCAAGAAGATGGAGTAGGGAAAGCATAATCTTCTTCAGCAAATGGTGTGGAAATACTGGATAACCACATGCAGAAGAATGAAATTGGACCCCTTTATTATAGCACTTCTAAAAATTAACTCTAAATGGATTAAATACTTAAATGTAATACACTGTAAAACTACTAGCAAAAAAAAAAAACAGGCAAAGGTTTCTTGATATTAATGTTAGTAAAGGTATTTTTTGGGTATGACAAGGGCAAGCAACAAAAGCACAAGGAAATAAGTGGGAATACATAAAATTAATAAGTTACTGCACATCAAAAGAATTAGCAAAATAAAAATAGCTACTTATGGAATGGACAAAATATTTGCAAAATGATAAAGAGTTAAGATCCAAAATATATATATATATAATGAACTCATACAGCTTAGTTGCAAAAAAAATGAACAAATAAAATCTGATTACAGAATGAGCAAAGGTCTTGAATAGACATTTTTTCAAAAAAGACATACACATAGCCAACAATTACATGAAAAGATGTTCTATATTACTAATCATCTTTGGGTTTTTTCAATATATATTTGCAAAAAACTGATAAGAAATCTTGTCTTGAGTTATGCGAGTCAAAACAACCATGAGCTGTTACCTACACTTGTTAGAATTGCTATTATCAAGAAGACAAGAAACAACAAATTTGGACAAGTCTGTGGGGGAAAAAAAAGCAAATCCTTGTGCACCGTTAGCAAAAATGTAAATTGGTACAGCCACTATGGAAAATATTGTGAAGTTTTCTCAAAAAATTAAATATAGAACTACCATATGATATGATGCAGCAGTCTTAATTCTGGGTATTTATCCAAAGGAAATGTCAAAGAACTACTGTACTTTAATGTTTGTTGTAGCATTATTTATAATAATCAAAACAATCTAAACGTCCATCAACAGATGAATGGATAAAGAGTATGTGAGGAGTGTGTGTGTGTGTGAATTCAGCCATGAAAAAAAACAAGAGAAGCCTGTCTTTTGTGACAACATGGCAAGACCATGGATCTTGAGGGCATTATGCTAAGTAAAATAAATTAAACTTAGAAAGAAATACTGCATCTTCTCACTCATGTGCAGAATCCAAAAAATCTGGACTTATAGAGTGTATAATGGTGCTTGCCAGGGACTGGAGGGGTGTGAGAAATAGAGACATCTTGTTCAAAGGGTAGTAACTCCCAGCTATAAGATAAATGAGATCTCAGGATCTAATGCATAGCATGGTGACTATAAATAACAATACTGTATTATATACTTAGATACTGTTAAGAGAGTAAATCTTAAATGTTATAACCACATACACAGAAAATTATGATTATCTGAGGGGATGAAGATATTAACTAACCTTATTGCACTCTATACATGTATCTAATTATCACATCAAACACCTTAACCTTATATACTTTATATGTCAGTAAATTCTCAAAGCCTGAAAAGAAAAGGAATGTAAACAAAACAAAACCAAACAAAAAACAGAGGAACCATTATTGGATTATTCTTGGGTCTTGAGATCTGTAGTCAATATAACTTCTTCTCTCTACATTTCATATTCTTATGCTTATTTTCTCTATCATATCCAGGATTTTTAGTTGTACTTAGAAGGAGGAATAGAAAATGTGTGTCTGTTCCATTTTCCCACAAGCAGAACTCTGCCTTCTTGTCTTATAATCTGCTTTCAATGGAACATCTTTTTATGCAAACAAATATATCTCACAGCATAATTCAAAAATATAGACCTGCTAATGTGAGAGGAATACACATTGATTAATACCTTTCTGAGTGTAATTTTAAAACATATAAAGGAGACTTTAAAATATTATATTATTAAGTGAGTAATATCTGTCAGCTAGGTCTGAGCATCTCAATTCTGCTCTTTGACTTAATTAAAAAATATTAGCCTTCTTTGGAGGTACAACATGTGGTGGGTGGGAAGATGAAAAATTTGTGAATAGAAAGATAAAGTAAGTTTTATAAATCACAAAGCTGTGACTCAGTGTTTAATTCATCTTATTCTAAGTTAAGTCTTTTTAAATTAATTGGGCTAAGAGAGCAAACACATGAAGCAATAAACAATTATAAAAAAATAGAAATTTTAATTAAAAGGGTAGCAATCTCATGAAAAACGTACTTTAGGATATTTGTAGAAAATAGGTACATAAATAAATGCTTTTTGATTATTGAAAGATTAATCCATGATTTCTTCAGAATTAGACTTTAGTTGGACTTCAGTAATAAGAATCTCATTTCATGATAGTAACTTACTACTATATAAATGTTAGAAGTTAGTGATTTGGTAATCATTCACTTTCCTTGTTACTACCCAGTTCTCACCCAGTTCTCAAGATGAAATCTTTCTATTTAAAGTAGATATTTCTTATTTTGTCTTCTTCAATAAGTTCTTTGATAAATGTCTTCATTAAAACATAGTTGTAGATGATGGTGAGAAGCATTTGCTCCATCTCTTGGCCACATGAACTATTAATAATGATGCCAGCCATAGTGTTATATTCCCTTCAGTGAAGTCTTTGTTCTGAGGATATGTTTACAATTCAAGCCAGCTAATCAGAGTAATATCTTTGTGATTACAGATGTATCATGAGGTGATGTCTAGGGCCAGGTTTCCAATCATCAGAGAAGTTGGTCAGAGAGAGTGATGCTGACAGTTTTGAGATGTATTTGAGCTGAAAGCAAGAAAGTGACAGCATTCATGTCATTACATCAATTCATCTTCAAGACCATTGCAACCTTCTTCACAGACAGACCTTTTCATTGTCTTAAGTATTTCAGCTTTCATTTGAACACAAGGCATCCTGATTGCGTACCTCTCAAATATCCCTGATAAGGGAGAAGAAAAATATATGTATATTAGATGAGGCTTTATTCTTTCTGAACTTTATTTTTTGGTTTGTTTTAGTTATAGTCCAGGATGTCTAGATTATCATAGCTATCTGTTGGGAAAGAAAACAAGAATTTTTTTTTTGATGAATTTCTGCTGTCTTTCAAATGTCCTTTTCCCAGTCAACTTGCTTGCTGATCTGAAGCATTAAAACTTTATAACTTGCTGTGACTACATTTCTTTCAATTATAGAATTTATTATGTGCTTCAGGCCTCTGGTTACAAGTTTAAATAGATTTATTAATATAGAATTTTCATGTTAATCAAATATTACAAATATTACCAATAAATATTACTAATATGGCTGATGTATTACTAAAAAATATTACTTAATGAGGCTGGCATATGACCAGTTTTCTTTATCATCACCAACAAAACATCAAAATCTCTTTTGGCATCTCTCTTGTTGTTATTGTGGTAGCCATGGTCTTTGGAATTTAGACATTTAATTTGAAGGAAATCTGAAAATATATTACATCATAATATTCAAATAAAAATGATAGCCTAAATTTCTCTCTCAGTGAAATTTATATTTTAAGAGCAGACTTAGAATTTAAACCCTAAGTTTAATCACTAAAGCCGTGATTTCTGACACCATTGTAAACTGGGTGGTGACATATTTTGAGCACTAGAAACTACAAAGAAAGTTATTTGATTTCCCTACACCAGGATAAAACAAGCTTGAAGCTTTTACATATATCTCAGATAAGATTTAAACAGATTATAAGAGTATTAGAGTTTAAAAACAAAAACCAAATACAAACAACACAACTCCAGAGACTATATGGATATTTGGTACAGGTTATGCTTTCACCCTCAAAAGTGTGTACTATAAATGAGCAAATGTATACAGTGCCCATGTCACTAATGTGTGAGTCATACATTGGTGTAGTTATCAGTTTCAAATATGGAGAAGCATCAGAATCTTTTGGCTTCCTCTACACTAACTGTAAAGACTAGATTAGGAGTTGTAGAGACCTCAACACTGTTTCTAGAGTCAAGTAACTCCAAAGGGGAAACGTGCCTAGTGAATGCTGAGTCAAAATCAACCTAAAAGAGAAAAGCAATCATAAGTAAATAGAGCTCATACTGCATACTTCTCAAACATTATATATATATTTATATAATAAATTTATTGGAGTGACATTAGTTAATGAAATTATATAGGTTTCAGGTGTATAGTTTGATAATACATCATATGTATATTACATTGTGTGTTCACCACCCAGAGTTAAATTTTCTTCTGTCACCATGTATTTGACCCCCTTTTTTTTTGAACCCCTCTCTCCCGTTTTTTTTTTGAAAAAGTGAATGCTTCTGATAAATATCTTTTGACCATGCAGTGAACTAGTCTTAGTCTGAAACCATCATACAGATAGAACAGAGCATTAGAAAGAATCATGGTTTCTGATGACATTTTCGTGCTGCCATATCAAGCAATTTGAGGCCTGCCATACACACGGGTTCTCAAGTGAGATAATACTTTTACTTTTAAAACCTGTTTGATTCAGGTTTCTTTTCATGTAGTAGAAAGCATATTTATAGGATCACTATCATAATTGTATCTTTGTGTATTCTGATATTTCTGACTAAAGCCTCTTTACTATTTGGACTACCACATTGAGTTTTTCTTTTTCTTCAAGACCTTGTGCAACTTTCTCTGTACATCTCCTATGTTCCATAATCTCCTCAAGCAGAAACTTCCCTGCTATTCTAGTGAATCCTCCATTTGGCCCCTGATCCAGTATAAAGTGATTTCTCCTAGGTAAACTCTGCCTCTGTCTTTTATTTAACATGAAATATAATTGTGCGAGTTGCACATACCATTGTTAATTAGAATTTTGTCAGGATAGACTTTAAAAAACTACAAAAAAAGTTCATAAAGAAAATATTACTTCCTAACAGCTATAGTTTTCACATTCCTGGAGTATCAAGGGATTTAAAGTTTATCAGTATCTGCATGACCTCATTACTTCATTGCCATCCACTAGGAAGAGAGGAGAGGATGCAAGTAAATTAGCATGTGTCATTTACACACTTATCCAATAATTTACCAATGCAATTTAACTTACCCAATATTTCTAACTCTTCCTATATACCAAAATCCCTGTAAGGCAGTGTAGAATATAATATAAAAAAACAAAGTCATAGCATCTACTCTAAAATGATTAGCATGTAACAAGTAAATTTATAAAGACATAAATTTGAAAAAAAAATGGTAGAGCTAGGCAAGTCCTAATTAGGAATGGAGAAGGAATAAAACCAATAGTTATAAATTGCTTGCTATGTCAAATGGCGTTTTATATATGCTGAATAAAGATGAGCTTCAGCTAATAATGTGAGGCTGGGATTGGTGGGTTAGAAAAAAGAGTATAGAGAAGGCATTTGAGAATGTAGAGACATGAACAGAATGAACGGAAATATTACATAATAAAGTCTGAAATGCTCAGGAATTAATAACTTATTTACTCTAAAGTGTTTATATAAGGAAGAAGTACCAGATAAAGCCAGATAAGTAAATAAAAATCATATTGTGGAGGGTGAATATTATCATTGAAGCCCTTCATTTAAATGGGAGCTACTGCAAGTATTTTGAGGAGGACTGAGATTTAGAAAATGCACTATGGAACTTCTTGAGAAATAGATTGGGTAGACAAGGAAAGGAGTTAGAGGAGTTCTGTGAAGCATTTATAGCCACAATCTAACAAAGATTTAATGAGAACAAAAGAAAAGGAACTTGTTCGAATCCTGTTGATTTTTCTGGAAGTATATGTTTTGTCCTTTACATACATACTAAATGATGGCTGTTGTTTTTTTTGTTTTTTTGTGTTTTTTTTTGGTTCTGGAGGGACAATGAAAAAGGATATCCTAACAGCTGTCTTTTCTATATTGAATGTCTTTTCTATATTGAATATTGCCAGATTCCGTGGTATCTGGCAATATTCCAAATATCATCACGTCAGGAAGAAATAAATTTTATGTCAAAAATGAGTCTCAGGTTGTGCTGTAGAAATTATCACATGGCCTTTTCTCTCACTGTATAAGACTTATTTTCCCAATGGAATAATTTAAGAACAACCCAGTATAACAGCAATTTATTGAAAAAAGAATGATTGCCTCATGCTCCATGATGCTATGCTGCACCTGGGACTGGCCAGCATTTTAATGCACAGCTGCCTAAGCATCTGCCTCAGCATTGCTAGTATTCACTGTCCCTTGTGCTTCTTGACTGTCTTCAAAATGGAACTCAATATGAAATCAAAGGTCTTTCCATTATTCCCAATTTAGATAAAGTGAAGATTTATATTTCAATGCCAAAATTGTTTTGACCTGTTTTGTTTCAGAATTTTATTTTATTTTATTATTTTATTTTATATTTTATTATTAGTTTCAAGTACACAGTACATCGGTTAGACATTTATATAGTTTATGAAATAATCCCCCTGATTATCTTCCCTCTGGCTCTACATACATCCATTACTTTACTGCTGACATATTCCCTATGCCATTCTTCCCATCCTCATGTTCCAGAATTTTTATTACAAGAACCATTCTGTTACTTGGATCAATGATGTTAATGCAAATAATTGGTGTATTAGTATTATTTTAAGAACTTATTAATATTTTAATATTTTTGGTTTTTAATATTTTATATTAAGTATATTTTGTCTTAGCCCCATGAACTTCTCTTTCCAAATCCTTAAATGACTAAATATTTTTCTTTATTTTGCCTCCAAACATCCAGATTTTCACAGTACTTTCTGTCTATTGCTGTTCACCTCTCTTTCTTGCCTCTCCTTGTTGTCTGCTTTGATATTTCATTGTTATTTCCATGTGATTTTCTTCAGCTTCCTAGCCTCTATGCCTGAATGACCATTCTTATATTTTCAACAAACTCAGTTAATTGTTCAGAGGAAATAAACCTGATTAATAACTATAATTAGGTATACATTATCCTTAAACCTAAGAAGATTAGCCTAAATAAATGCAGTTTTGATAAGTTTTAGGGCAAAACACATGATGGTGATATTGTGCAGCCACATAGCAGGAAATATGTGAATCTAAACACGCTCTAGATGACTGACAAGTTCCTCAAGTCTGTCATTCTGAGAGAACATAAAAAGCAATATTTTGAGCCGTGAACACACAATGCAATATATATGTATGACTTACTATTGAATTGTATACTTGAAACTTGATGGATTTCATTAACCAATATCACCATAATAAATAAAAATAAATAAAAAGCAATATTGTACCTAAGTAGTCCTCATGCTAATTTACTGTTTTTTTCCATTATTATTATTAAGGAAGAGTTAAAATTTTTTAACCTAATTAATTCCCTAATTAAAATATACTGTATATTTTATATGTACTATATAATATCTGTGCTGTATACTTAAAAGAGTAAGATTGTTTTTACACCTAAAGCTAATTTTTGCCCCGAGGGTAGTGTTATCTTCTCCAATTAGAATTCATGCTCTAATGTAACTTTAAGATATGATATGATGTAAAGTCATTATTTCCAAAATTAATGAAGACACAAAGTCAAGAGAGCTGTGTTAAAGCTTGTATATTTGTGTCATGGGAAATGTAACAGTTACTCAGGTGAAAGAGGCAGATGTTATTTTAAGAACTATCAGGCCATGGCACTGAACTTAGAAAGTATAGAAAGTCAATTAAAAAGATCAACAAAATTAACCCAATCTAAATTCTACTGGATTATAAATCACATGAGTAATTTTTGATCAAAACATCTCTGTAGAGATTTTATTTTATGTTTTTAAAAGGAAAACCCTGAGGCATCTCTTGGTATACTAATCAAGTTATTTCAGCAAGCAGAAAACAATAATCTGAAATTAAGTTCACAATCTATGAACATGAAAATACATATATTATACTTTAGACTATTTCACAGAGGTAAGTGTAGATCAGATCCTGACAAAGTGTAATTTCAGCCTCCTGAATAAGGACTGGGAAATATTGACCAAGATGGGTTGGACAGCCAAGTTGCCCAGAGTCCACTAGTATAGTGGTCCCCAACCTTTTGGTACCAGGGACCAGTGCTCCTATGAGAATCTAATGCCTAGTGATCTGAGCTGGAGCTGAGGTAGTGATGCTAGCGCTGGGGAGAGGGTGCAAATACAGATGAAGCTTCTCCGGCTCACCTGCAACTCACCTCCTGCTGTGCAGCCTGTTCCTTACAGGCCAAAGATTAGTGCCAGTCGGCCTGGGTGTTGGGGACCCTGACACTAATATTTATCTGTTTTGTCTTTACCCTTTTATCCACAGAGACTTAGTTTGAGAATTGCATGCACAGTAAGCCAGACAGTCTGCCAACATCTAGAAAGTTACTCTCTTAAACCTAGAGTTTCACTGAGAGGTAGAGAAGGCTATGCTACTTCCAGAAAAAAAGTAATAGTGAGTTACAAGAACATTGTGCAAGAAAACTCAGAAAACATACTTTTCAGTTAAAGGGAAATTCTCAGTATTTTTAAAGTTGATTTTAATCATTTTATTTCTCTTAGTTTGATCATAACAATGTGTCCTTGTTAATGAAAAGTCACCGAATAGTTAGGCGGCTATTTTCTATTAAGAAAAAAATTTTAAATATTAGTTCAAAGTTTGTTCAGATGTAGCCACCTGCAAAGTAAAGTGTTTTAGCATATAATTAAAAGGTGTGTTCTTCCAAACTTCATGCCAGTTGTTATTTAATCACAAGGGAAATGGACCAAATAGAATTATTATGTATTTTTCTAACTATTGAGGAGGAAAAGTTATAAGCATTACATATATATTAAATAAATATATTAATTAATTTCCAATTACTTTAAGTGTTTGAATGATAATCAAATGAAAGAACTTAACAGATTTGTCAAAATAATTTTGTTTTTTAATTACATGTGTAATCATTAGTATATTTCATATTTTTTATAATTACATCAGTATGTTCTTTAATTGAATGTATGTTTCTCTTTATATATTATTAAAATTTGAAATAATAAATGTCTGCAATATTCAAATAATGAGTTGTTACAGGAATGTAAATATGAATATAAAGTAAGATAAGATTAAATGTAGTTAAATGACATAAATTCAGCGTTAAGCTTTTTATATTAGAAAACTGAGTATCTAAAAATAAAAAGATATAAAAATTAGACACTACAGAACATGTAATACTTTTCTTTAATGCTATAATTTAGTTACAATATAAAATATAACTTCTGAAATACCACAACATTTTGCAGAATCAATTATCATGATTTACTTTAATATACAATGTCATAAAATTATCAATAGAAATTTGATGAATGAATTAAATATTTAAGGCATTTGCTGTTTTTATATATTCATGTATGTGTGATTTTTTTGGCACATATTCAAAATAAAAAAGTAGAGAAATGTAATAAATTTAATTTTCATCAAAAGAGAGAAATTAAGTTTTTGTTAGTGACAGTTTAATACTAGAGTCCCTTATCAAACTCTGAACTTTGTATGAACTATTGTAACCTTGATAAATTCAGGTGACAAGATTGAGAAAAATATTTATATATAGATGGATCAAAAGATATATATTTAGATAGATAAAGATTAATAGGGAGAGCAAAGTAATTGGCCAAGTAGAAAATTAGTGTTCTAGAAATTTATACTATTATTCCCTGAAGAGTTGTAAGTATGTTTTCCTCTCTAGGGATGGTGATATATTTGCCATCAACCTCCTACATATTTTTGGCAGTCTAACTCAGTCATCCATTCCAGATTCTTACCTCACTTTCTACCCCTAAGATTTTCTCTCTAGTGTACTTCTTTTTATAAATAGCTGCTTATGCATTTTTTTGTCAATTACTTTTTCATACAACTGTTAAGTGACATTTCTGGTTGTGGTACTAGGGAATATCAATGACTTGTCCTAGGAACAAAGATATCCACGTTCATAAAGAGAAGGCTGTGATTGTAAGGTTAGTTTGATAGTCAAGGTAACAGAAGGCTAAGGAGAGCATAAATCCCTTGTTTGCTTCAGAGAGGACGAGGAACATTACAGTTTTGAGAAAATACTTATTGCAGAATTACCAGCTGTATAAATGTCAGATGTACTGGTTCTATGTTGTTTTTTTTTTTTTCACTAACTACAAATGGATTACTTAAATTCAGTAATCAAACATACAAATTGTGATTCTGAATTAAGGAGGATGAATTTTTTTAGATGTCATTTAAAATGTTACTTAGGCATACATTTTACAATGTGGAAACATAGGACTAAAGTTTAGAATAGTGATAAAATATACAAAATACAATGAAAGTTATATCATACAAGATAAAATAGGAAATCTTCAGGGTAACAAAATATTTTACAAAATTAAATGTATTATACTAATCAAATAATTTGTAATGAGTCATATTAACATTTTCATACAAGTAAATGGGGCTCTGAAATAAGAAGTTTATTCAAAATTATGTGATTTTTAGCTTTAGTATTCTATTTTTATCCTGCTTGTCATTTCAGTTATATGTTGGTGTTTAGTACAATTGTACATAAAATGTGCACAGTAACTTTTGACCATCTGTTATTGGTATCTGTTTTGTTTCTTTTATTTTTTTAATTGCAATAACTGTCATGAATTCTAAAATGGAGTATTCTTCTGGCCTTCTGGTTAAGATCATTCATACATCTGCCCCCAGGAAAATTGAAGTTACTATGGCATAGAATGAGCTCTGTGATCTACTATGGCTCATTTATTTCTAACTGTTATGACTAGAGGTGTTTCTGAAATCTTGATGACAAAAATGCTCTAAAGATAGTACTTGATTTGAGTGTGCATTATTAGTAACATCCCTCTTTACACATGACTGACCAGGAAAATTCTCTTTTTTTTTTCTCTTTTCAGTCTTAAATCATTGATACTTGTGGTATTTTGCCTCCTCCCACATCTACCATCAATTATAAATACTAGGAAAAATATACCTTTTATGCTTTAGAGACTATGTACATTCTTTAAAATAAGTTACTTCTCTTGAGGATTTGCAAGAGCTGCCTGATATTTCACTTTTGTCTTAGCAAAGAGAATAGGCCAAGGATTTGGATGTGAATACTGCTTTGTTCCTTACTAAGGACTTATGCTAATCAATCAATCCCAGTCAGTCAGTCAGTCAGTCAGTCAATCAAACTAATGAAATTTTGATAATGCTGAAAATATATCCCATTAGTTTTTGTTGACCAAATTACATGTTTTGCAAGTAACTTAGTCTGGTATGGTGCTACGGTCCTGGATTTGACACTGAATAATATGTTACAAAATGGTTTGATTTTGTAAAGGGTCCAAACTACTATCATTATAGAACTGTCGCTATACCCTGGGGCGGGGCGGGGCGGGGAATGTAGTTTTATGGTGGAAGTTTGGGATAGAACCTGACTGCACAGAATATTGACTTTTCTCAGTTCTTTAATTTTCACCTGTGAGACATGATCTTTGAGCTGGAAAACTGGAGTTCAGTGATGGTGTTTAAGTAAGCCAGGATGTTAATACACATATTCCTATTGTTTAGCAGGAAAGTGAAGTTTCACAGCACAGTTATGTGGAATACATATTAAATACAATATAATCTCATATTTGAAATATACATGTCACTTCTCATGCTGGAAGCAATTGTGTCAATAGTTGAGGTTCTTCGAAGTGTGTTTCTACCAAATACACCTCATCTTCAGCTTCTTTAATTTATTCAGCTATTGCTTTCAAAATCAAACTTTTCTCCACTCCAAAGATTTTCATATTTTCAAATATCAATTTTGTTATTTCTCATTCTGGTAAAATAAGTGAGCATAAAAATAACTACATAGACAAATACACAGTGATGGGTCCTGTAAGATGCTTTAAAATGATAGTATTTAAAGAGAGAGATTTAGTATTTATAGTTATGAATAGATGTTAGCCTACGCTGAGATAAAGACAAAATCTGTTATTTAATAGATTTTTTAAATGGTTTACTGAAGAGAAAATCATTTCTTCAATGAATTACCTTTGTGGAAAATTAAATTATGTATGTGTGTGTGTGTATTTTTTCTTTATGCTCTATACTTTTCCATTGATTCATACATTGGTTTACACACACACACACACACACACACACACACACACACACACACGTGTGTGTGTGTGTGTGTGTGTATTTAATTTTTAAAATTTATTTTTTGTAGTGACATTAGTTAATGAAATCCAATAAGTTCCAACTGTACACTTTAACAGTAAGGCATATATATATTTACACTGTATGTTTACCTCCCATAGTTAGATTTCTTTCTGTCACCACATATTTGACCCTGTTTACCCCATCTACCTCCCTTCTCCCCTTATCCCCTGCCCTCTGGTAACCACTAGTCTATAGTCCATGTCCATGAATCTCTGTTTGTCCTGTTTATTTGTTGCTTTTAGGTTTATATCCCACATATAAGTGATATCATGTGATTTTCAACTTTTTCTGTCTGGCTTATTTTGCTTAGCATGATTATATCGAGGTCCATCCATGTTGTCACGATTGACAGTATTTCATCTCTTCTTATGGCTAAGTACTATTTCATTGTATATGGTTTTTAAACCAATAGCACATTTTCTTAATTAAAAGTACTTTTGAAGTCAAATAGTTTATATCTTTTGAACTTATTTCTCTCTCTCTCTCTTCAAACATTTTTCTTTGTTTTTAATATTAAATATTTTTCTATTGATTTCTCATGTTTAGTGACTCTTCTGCCATTTTCAATTCATTATTAAATCCAACCAGTGAATTTTTTATTTTAGTTGTAGTTTTCAATTCTAGAATTTTTGTTTATCTTATTGTTTTCTCTACTTGTGTGTGTTATGTGCCATAGAGTCAGCTCCAACTCCTAGCAACCCTATAATGTGATATGTACAATATCCTGACCTTAACAGCTCTTACTAGCTTCTGCACACTCATACCTATAGCTTCCTTTATGGTCTCAATTCATCTCATATTCGGTCTTCTCTTTTCCTACTACCTTTTATTTTTCCCAACGTTATTTCTCTACTTATGTTTTCTAGCTGTTCCCTTATTATAATCACATTTAAAATATATTTGAACACATATTTCTTTAGTTCTTTAAATATAATAGCTGTCTTAAATTCTTTTTGCTATAGCCAATATCTGAACCATCTTGGCGTTGATTAGTTTCTAGTGGCAATTTTTTTTGTTTTCCCCCTTCCTTCCTTCCTTCCTTCCTTTCTTCCTTCCTTCCTTCCTTCCTTCCTTTCTTCTTTTCTTTTTTTCTTTGACTAAGAATTGTTTTTTTTTTTCTATTTCTTTGGCTCTGCAGTAATTTTTGTGTATCGGACATTGTTCATGATTTGTTTTGGAGATTAGGAATTTGTTATTGTCTTCTAAAAAATATAAATTTTTGTTCTAGTAAGTTGTTTAATTACTGACTGATCATCCTAAATTTGTGTAGGCTTGATTTTACACTTCACTTTAGGAAAGTTCTAAGATACTTAACAAGCTCCTCAGGCTCCAAACTATCTCCTATATGTCTTCTTGGTTTGTTTAAGATCTGGTAGGCTAAGTCTAGAGTAGGAATTACTAGAGTATTGTCCTCGATTCTAGTGTGTGACATTTCTTGTGTCTCAGGGTGTTATGACCTATGCTATGGATAGACTGAAGTTCTACTCTTTCCCATACTTCTTGATTTCTAGTACTTCTATTGTGCTTTCAAGACAATAATAACCACTCTCTTGTAAGCCATGTATACACACTCCTGCAGTCCAGTCCTTGGCCAAGAATTCAGAGCAATTTTTAACACAGAGCTCTGGAGATCCCCTCTGTATAGCTCCTTCTTATCCAGAGCCATGTTTTACAAATTCCAACTGATTCAGCTGCCTGAACTCATATCTCTACCACCTCTACTCCAAAGTAGCATCATGCTCTAACTGAACTCTGGCTACCTCTGACAAGCAGGAAATTGTACTCAGACCTAGAGCCAAAACCATTTAGAGTTCATTTACTGAGTAAATATTCTGTCAATGCTGCAGTATATATTTGCTTATTTTAGAACACCTAAAAACATTTTTATATTTTTTTATTTTTGTGCATTTTATGATTTTTAAAAACAGGAAGGCTAGCTTGGTGCCAGGTACTCTACCGTAACTGGAAGCAGAAGTCTTTACATCATTTTACATCTCTATGACTACAATGGCACCTAATTTCCAGTCTCCTATAGTATTATCTCAAGAGATAAAGATTTCTTAAAATCCAAGATATTTTCTACTAAACCACTGTGAATAAGGCCAGTAAAAGAAAAGTTGGCATTTTCTCTTTAATGTATTTTCTATGGCCATGCGGAATAATGGATGAAAAGTAACTAAACCTTTCTGAGGTTAGTTTTCTTATTTGTAGAATGGGGCTTGGAATTCTAACATTATAGTTTTATTCTTAAAATCAAATTACGCACACATGAATACCTGCACATATATTAGAAGATAATAATGTATTGATGTATATTAGATATGCAATAAAAGTTGGCTCCTCGTTAGTAGCAAAGCACTAGGTCAGGGGATCGCTTGAGATTTGTTATGTTCTTTAGAATAATGATTACTAAAAGGTCATTTTATAATTTTTAGTGTTTTCTAAATAATTTTTGAGTAATTTTATGTTGTAAATATTGTTTCACCCATATAAAACTGATGGCACAGATACACAAAGTTCAAGAAATTTGCCCAAAATTTTATAGCAAAAAGGTAGCTGCATACCAAAATCAGTTCCTTAGATTACTATTGCCTTTTCTACCCCTTTAACTAGGTATAAAATTTTAATATAATAGAAGTAGAGTCACTAAACATTTCCTAATACAAAATATGGTTTACTACCATTTGAAATCATAAACATAATTATTTTTATGATTATAATGTGACATTTATCCTTACTTCAGAGAGGGGTAGTAACTACAATCTTCTCTACCTGGAATGAAAGAAGTAAAAGCATCTCAATCTGTTCTACTGTTTACGCTAAACAATCAGATGTCTACTTTCTGAAACAAATATAGTCTTTAAAAAAATAGAAAAGAAATGATCTGCTATTTGAAGATACAAAGATTTCTTTAAGAAGTTTCCAAGATTTCTTAATGAACATGATCTCCATTTCTTCTATAGTATCATTAACTCTAGAGCTTAAGAAGGCATTGTCATTTTCATGTTTATCTCTGAGGAGAATTCCTGCTTCAAGCAAGTAATTACACATGACAATAAACTGAGGAAATATGATTTTGATTTGAAAAACCAAACAAAAGTTGTCTAAACATTTAGTAAAATATTTGGAATAAGAGTGTTCAACACTACCCTTTTAAAATGTCACTTTATTTTTACTCTGATTAAGATGTCTAAAGTTGAATACAAAATGGAATAAAGTTTTTAAATTGGTTAATGTGTTAAACCAACATAAGAGATTTATTAATTAGGCATTATTAGAATACTCATTGAAATAGTAGGAAACTTTAAAAATTCATAAGACTATTGGATAAATTTTAACACTGCTTTGATATAGGTTGGGTTGAAGAGAGTATTTGCTTTAGTATAAGTGGTTAGGATAAGGAATGAGTGGAGGTAAAGAAGAAACATGAGTTGATAATTGTTATATCTGGGTTATAGATCCATTGCTATTTATTTCAGTGTTTGTCTTTTTGTATGTTTTTTTTTCAATAATAAAATGTCTTCAAATTATAAAATGACAGCTCATATTCATTACTATAACTATTTTTGTTAAAACTAAGGAAATAAAGTTATCTTATGGAATAAACATGACTTAAGTGAGATATAATTAAGAATAGATAGAATAATTAGTAATGTGAGGATAATCAAAGCTAAACACAGACACATTAGGAATAGTCATATAATTAAGACCAAACAGAAAAATAGAACAATAAAAATATATAACAATTTAAAGAAGCTGAATAAAAGGAGAAAATGAAATGCAAATATGTAGAAAACACATGCTAATGGTTTGGAGTAAGAAACAGAAGAATATTATTATAAATTCCTGCTGAGACCATTTGGTTGAATCTCAAAATCATGAAATTCAGACTAATGGGATCATTTCCTCATTGAGGCAGGTTGCAGGTGGCAGGGCAGGCAGAGTTAGTCTGCCCATGATAAGCTCTTATTTGAACAGGGTAGGGGGTGAAAGTAAAGCTTTCTGTCAGAATGGGCTTTTATCCATTTTATGACAGTCTCTATCACAGTGCATCTTTTTCTCTCATTTGATCTCCTGTGTAACAACATTACATGTATCCTTGGCATTATTGCCTTCCAAATATTTTTTTCTCATTGAATATTTACATTTTGATTATTTCTTGTTACTGTGTATTTTACAGAACATTGACTTTGATTATCTTTGCTGAATCTCATTTTCTTAAAATGCCCTTTCTTAACCATATCGGATGGCTTGATATTATTTACTTGTCCTTGCTAATTTTCACATCTCCTTCATATTTGCTATATTCATGTTTTCATATTATATAACTTTGTCCTTCAGAAAGTCAGATGTACTTGGTAATGCGTTTCTTTTCATAAATCACTGCCAACTCCCATGGGTTTGAGGTTGACTTGTTCTAGAGAATAAATAATAATATGGAAAATCATTTCTTATTTTGCCAGATAAATAGTGCTGTTATCAATCAGTTCTGCAAAAATATAATTAGAATTACATAAAATATGACCTTTGTAGTATTCTAATTGATTTTCCTGACTGAATAACACAAAGTAAATATTTGCTGACACTATTGACTATACTATTTTCTATAGGTTTTGTGGGGAAAAGGTGAGCAAAGAATATTTTTTTAAGACTAGTGTTTCAGACATTTTCACATTAATATATTCTTATACATAATTTTAACATGCAGTTACAAGCTCTCAGTATTTTAAAACTAAAAATAAAACATGAAAGCATTAGAATTATCTCACATTTTTAATGTTCACTCATTTTTCTTAACTGAATGTGGTGAACTTTAGTCTTTTTGAAACTTAACTGTTGGATCAGAGAAAATGAACATGACTCAACAAGTAAGCAAAACCATGGTAGAATTTATATTGAACTAAAAAACTTTGACATGCAAGTACATTTAGTAGAATCTATCTCTTTCTCCCTTTATTGACTTAAAATTTTTGTTAGGCACAGCAAATAATATGAAGCTCAACGAAATCTCTTGGAAAAGGGAAAAATGAGGTTAAAACTGGGCTCAAAAAAAAGGTTTTTTTTTTCTTGGCTGCATACTTTTAATTTTTTAATCTATGGAATTAATTTTGAGAAAGATTTTCAGAGGTTGTCCATGATTAAAAGATCAGACACTGGAGAGAACTCAGCATCTGTACCTTATTTTTCCCCACTTATTAATTGTGACTTTATTTTCTTCTTTTAATGTCAGTGTTTGTATCTGTAATATACAAACAATTATAATATGTGAAAATCTATCAAAACATTGTGAATCCACAATACTTACTAGTACTTATTATCATTATTATATATACAGATACTTTAAAGAAGTTTAAGATATTAGTTAAAATTTAATATATAGCTATACTGATACTCTATCTGTACTTTTACAGGCAGTATTTCCATGAGATACCACTAAAACGATTTTGTAGCACATTGTGGAACATACACACACACACACACATACACACACACACTCACACTCACACACACACACTCACACTCACACTCCTTGGCAATTCTACTAGCAAAACGTTCAGAGAATTATGCAATAACAAAGTTTTAGAAGCTATTCAATTCTATTTTGGTATTCTCACTTATGAAGATCTCCTCTGCTTCCCAGAGTGGAAAACTCTTGGAAAGGTGACAACATAGGAAAATCTATTTTTTCCTTTGCACTTAAAATATAATTCTCTGAGAGGTATAAAAACATTAAAGAAACTCTTCAGAAGAATTTGGAAGTTTTCAATACCTCCTGGTAGTAAAAATATGTTTTTATTAATCAATAAGGGAAATATTTATTGTCTTTGGAAATGAAATACAACATATCTTCAAATTCTGAGATTAATTTTCTATTAAATTCTTAAGATGAAGAAAGCCTCAAAATCTGGTATGAAAACTACAACATATGTAAATATGGTTATGTCTGTGGCTCATTCAGTATTTTTATTTGCCATTAGTGAGAG
Organism: Macroglossus sobrinus; assembly: GCA_004027375.1. Classification (NCBI taxonomy): domain Eukaryota; kingdom Metazoa; phylum Chordata; class Mammalia; order Chiroptera; family Pteropodidae; genus Macroglossus; species Macroglossus sobrinus. The sequence continues at coordinate 654,038 of PVKZ01000421.1, read as the reverse complement.
TAGAGTGAAGCTCCTAATCAGTCTTTTCATTTTTGCTAAAGAACAATTGGGCAGAAAAAAGTCATAAAATATTTTGGGATGGGTCTAAGGCTAGGGATCTTGTTTAAGGTAGATAGTAGTTTTTTTTTAATACTAAAACTAAAATAATTATAAATTAAACTCTTTTTAGAGCATCACAACAGAATACCCTATGCTTTTTCTTTGTTAGATGAAGCAAAAGGCTTCAAGTTATAAGGAAAAAAATAACTTGGAAATTTTAATCAATCATTGTAATTTATTCCTCAGCCTTCTATTTGGAGATTGTACCACTGTAAACAAGAACTAAGTATGAGTAGGTAGCCAAAGAGTAGTTATAGAAACTTTCATTAAGGAAACATTCGCTGTGGGTCTATTTGATAGAGCATTCTCACCGTGGTGAGAGTGGTCAAAGATATCCTAATTACCTAAACACTAATAACCTAAAAAAATTTGTGTCACAAACCAAAGAATCAAAGCTATATATATTCATTTGTGAGTTTTATGTGTATAGTTTACAGATATAAATTCTCTTTGTATAATATAAAATAAAAAGCATCCTGAGATTATTGCTTCCACAGATGAAAAATGTACAACAGCCTTTGAGAAAATTCTTATAAAGATAGAAGTGAGTTATCCTCTAATTACATACTTTAGTTATTTCACAAGCTCATCTGGTTAGAAATGTTCACATTCTAGAATTTTAAAAATAACTTAAATTCTTTTTGAAATGGAAATTTGTCATCATATAGTATATCCATATAATTGAACATTAATATCTTTTCTTATGCTTCAAAACTATTAACACATGTGAGAAGGAAATATACAATTAAGATATAATCATTTTGCTTTTTTTAGTACCCTGTTGAGAACCAGATGATAAATCATCAGACATAGTCATTTCTCTATCAGTACAAAATATCATCTATTACAAACATTAACAATTCATTCATTAGTCATAACAGCAGTGTTCTCATTTGAAGTGATCAATTACTTGTGATTTCAAAATTCAGAAACTCTGGGCTTCCTCTAATTATAAAGAAAGTGATGGCATCCTGATGAAACACTATGCACAAGTATAAATTTGTCATATCATCTGAAAGGAATAATGTTTCCAAGGTATCTTGCTATTTAAATGCTAACAACATGATAACAGGAAAGATTTAAATATTGTCTTGCAGGTATGCTAAGTATTTTGCATAAACAATTACTGACATATATCTAAATAAGCTTTTACTTAGTAATTCTGTATCAAATTAGAAACATCAAGATTTCAAAGCAAAACAAATTTGGTTAAGGTAAGTATTTTCATTACTTTTATAAGAAATAAAAAGTAGAATTTGTACATTTTTATTTCACCTTTTGGGATTTTTTAAAGCATATTACAATTGGAATAAAAGGGTTTTTTATGTTATTTTCTTATATCAAAAGCAGAAAATGGCACTATAAGATTTCTTTAGAACAAACTATACTTTATTCATCTTTGTCACTGTCAGAATATCAAAGATATACAAACAGATGCTTACGTAATTTCTGTATAGTTTGCCACACTTTCATTCAGTAAACATTATTTGATGGCAATACATAGCAGACACTGAAGAAGCTCTCTAGACCTGTTAGCTAATCAGTATTTGGAAGTTTAGATTTAAGCCATAAAATTTTGGAATCATTTCGTTTCTTAACCCAGGGTTAACTTTCATATTCCTTTTCAATTGTTTGTTCCCCCAACCCATTTTTAAATTCTTAAACAATTTATTTGAAATTTTGGTTTTAGCTACCATCTGTTTTAAGATGACTCTTCAATCTTCCAGTCTTACTTTCTCTAAAATTAAGTAATAAACATGATGAAATAAGCACAGTGCCTGAGGCACAATATGTTATTTCCCTCTTCTTATTCCCTCTATCAAAGATATTCTCGCTCTGAATTTTCAGCTTTGTCTAATTATTCAACACTATACTATGTTTTACCCCCTTAAGATTGTTTTGCATTTCAACACTAATCCAATAATTAAAACACAGCCCCATTTTCTTTCTAAAAGAGAGTCTATATAAACTTCTGTAAACTTGAACTTTTATACAAATATCTAGTAAGCAGGGGTGAGGCAAAATTGTTCCCAGTGTCTCTGAGGATTATTCTCTGATAATATCGCTGCTGAACCATAAGGATAAGAAAATTCCACACAGAGGAATTAATACAGCCTTAGGAAGAACTGGTTAGTTATCAGAGATTTTCTGTTACTTCAAGATGACATATTTAGCAGAATCTGGACACATCTTAATATATCATTATCAAATGTTAAACTAGATATTAACTTCAATGAATAGTTAAACTTATGTTGAATGCTGATCTTTTCTAGTGATATGATAACAAAGTTTGGGAGTACAGGAAATAATTTAAGTAATTTTGCTTAAAAGTCAGTCATGTGAGGATTTACACCTTAAGCTTGAAGCATGAATAATGATATCATACCAGGTATCTGAAGTGGATGATGGATATTCTTGATTTGTTCTTTACAGGTGCTATGTTAATACATTCTCATGGAAATTTTAAAGGTTAAATATCACCACGGCTTCACAGATGAAAACAAAACAAGTGTCATAAAAAGTAGACAATTTCTCCAAGATCACACAGCTAGTAAGATCAAAATTTGAATGAAAATCAAAGTCTGTCTGACTCTCAACCTTACATTACACAAAATTTGTTTCCAGCATATTCCCGAAACTATAATTTGCTGTTCTGTATATGAGGAACTCAGTTACGTGGTGCATATTCTTACTGAAGTTAAGACTGAATGATTGATCCCTATGTGAGCCAGTTAATATTATGGAGAGCATATCCTTGGCCAGAGACAGCACTTCTGATTCTGCTTAACAGGTAGCCTTAAGGAAGGCTAGATTAAAATAATAGTTGGTGAAATTCCATCTACTATGGGAAAGACAACTCAAAACATAAGTTACTCTGATAGTCAAGGAGTCGCAAAATATTCACAAAGTGTTTATTTCAATGTTACACAAAATGGGCTTTTCTATATGGCTGTAATCAAATACATTATTTGACTCTCTTTAAATGAATCCAGGGTGAGAGTGAAAAGAATGTTTAAGGAAGTTCAATGAATTAGGTATATAATTCTATAAATGTTGAAGAGTAAGACATAATCTTGTTTTTTACCAGTCAGTTTGAATAAAAGAGGAGGCTTCACCTGGGACATTTTTTCTTTTTAAGGTTTCAAAATACTTTTAAGAGAAAGCTTTTACGGTAATCACAGTACGAGATAGCCTTTTCCACAGAAATAAAATTTCCAATGAAACATATTTTTCTAATCAAATGGGCACTATTCCAAATGCATCAGTAAATTCTTGCAACTCTGCACTTTTAAATCAGATGTATTTTTGGCTCCAATGTTATCTTTTATATTCAAGTAATTTCAGTGAGTATTATTCTCACATTTGCTGAAATGTATATATAGGAAAACTACTAGCCTTTCTAAACCTCACTTTTGCCCTTAGATTGTGATTAATAATTACTACTACAATGAGTTGCTTCCAGATTTAAGTAGGTAATATATGTGAAGTCATCTAACCTCATACTAAGTGATGAACACATAATAAATATGATTTCTCTGCTTATTTATATATAATATTCTCTATAAAATTATATAAATAGAAAAATACCATTATTATATTTAATTTCCTAATATGTATGGTTATGAGACAAAAGACCAATAACAAAATAATGGAATCACATTTTATCACAAAATATTTATTTTATTCAATAGTAAACTATATAACTGAATGAACAAATAAATTATTTGATATATTCATATTAGTTAATCTGTGTTCTATTATTTTAACAAGTTGAATAAATATTTTAAGTAATCTATTTTTTAGTATCTAAGAAATTGCCTACTATCTTTTTGGACAGTTTATTTATTGAGAAAGTTTGTAATCTCACTTTCTACTTTGCATGCATATTTCATTAAATTTTGTGAAGCACTAATTTAGTAATTTTTTGATGAACCATAAAAGTAATAGTGCTGTTTTCTAACTAAAAGAGAGAAGATGAGAACATGGGAAATTAAAACTCAAAGAATAGTAAATATTTGAAACATATAAGAATCAATATAATTGTCATTTACACACAGTTTATATGTTTTCTAAAATGTGTGAAATATTCAATAAGAAAGAATATTTAATAAAAACGCTTCCATGGAAAGTTTAAGGAATAAAACACTATTTCTATATACATCACTAGATAACTGTTTGTAAATGACAAAGTAATTACTGTGTCTCCTTTACCCTTGGGCTAACTAATTTGAGAATATCTGATAAATAGTATTGCATTATTTACATATATATTAAATTTCATATTACATTTTAAAATGATTTCTAAATCATTATTATTTATAGTAATGCTTACATACCTTTTGTAAGAAAGCAAAGGCCACTTAATTTCTTTTTAAATAAACTGAGCAAATGAGTGTAAGAATGTCTCAGCATGAATGGATGTGACATGTGTTAGTATCAAAGTAATAGACCCAGAATCTAAACACTTTCACTGATGATCTGTTACTTATAATTATATCTCCTCATAGCCTTTCCAATATTATAGTACTTAAAACATTTAAAGTTATTAATGAAAATACTTTGAATTCCATTCTAAAAGGTACAATTTTTAAAGAGAGGGATAGTTATTTCTTCTCTGTATTCTCTATACCTGCTCAACATCCTATACTTTCTAAATGTTGGATGACTGAATGGACTGAGTGAATAATTTAGAACTTGAAAACAATGTTATATATTACTACTTTGGAATGCCATAACAATTTTTTTTAAGAAAAGAACTAAAACAACAACAACAACAACAACAAAAAACACCTTTGAAGCATTTTTGCAGTTCTTTCTACTGACTTAACACATACTCTTCAGTGTCAGTGTTGCAGTTTGATGCCCTGACTACAGATAACTATTCTGTGAACTCCCTGAAAATTCGCTTTTGGGGGACATTATGCTAGAGAAAAGACTAACACAGTAAATTCCCTAAATCAGTTCAGTGACATTTTATGTGTATATTTCTATATGTGTATTTCTATGTATGCTTGCAAACTCAATAGCTTCAATGTCTGTTATTTTATTTCTCAGAGGAACAAGTATCAAAAAAATAGCACAGGCTAAGCATTTAATCCCCTAAAGATGATGAGTAAGGTAAGACATCTGTGAAATGGAAACACTTATAGTTAGAAGAGTGGAAACCTGTCTCCATAGAATAAGTTTAGCACATAAATATCTCGGTCACATTCTCCAGAATAGAAACTGGATTAAATTAAAATAGTTGATATTTCGCAAAATGATTATAAAATTACACATGTAGGTCCAAAAAATAGCTACAAAATTACTTGATAGGGGAAAAAATAGAATCCCACATGAGAGGCAGAGTTGAAAATTTTAATAAGCTTAATATAAAGAAGCTATGAACAGTGGTTTTCCCAAATATCGATGCAATTATAGGAAACATTGATATTCATAAGAAATACAGGGATAAACTATAATGTTTTTTATTTTATATTTGATATTGTATATGTGATGTATTCCAGTTATTCAATAATTGGCATACAGAAAACAATATAATTTGATATTTCATCCTAATACATTTTATTTCCCTTTTTTGGTAAGATGATCTGGTGACTTGTATGATCTTGTTCCTTTTTTTTCTTTCTCATTTTATAGAAACAAATTCCTTTACATTAGAAAGTAACAAACTCATTTTTTATCTAGCTATTAAAATCATTATATAAATATAAATATGGTGAATTTACAGTTGTAATTTCTCAAGAATGCATGTTTCACCTATCTGAAAATTACTTTTCCTTTAATACTCCATTGACTTTTTGAAACTCACATTCTATCTGATTTAGCTTGCTTATTCATTTATTTATTTATTTACTTACTTTACATTTTGATATTTATTAACTAAAATAGTCCAGAAAAGGATTGAATCAAAATACAGTGGTAAGGGTTAAAATAAAAGCTGTTTTAAGTTTGATTGTTTTTTAGGTGACTGTAACCAGTCCAGAAAGCTGTTTTATGTCCTTAAACAGGATTCAAATCACATCATTTAAATGTTAGATTTCAAAAGAAATTTTTCCTCTTTTTGTCTTTGTTTTTACCTGCAAGCTAGTTTTCCTAAGAGCATAGATGGATTATGGTGGGGTGGGGTGGGGTGGGGTGGGGTGAGGAGGAGGGAAAAGTTAGACAAAACAGTTAAAGAAGAAAAAGGCAAAATCTTAAAAATGAAAGCTAGTGAGGAAAAAGGGTCACTAACTGCCCAAGAAGCATTTACTGAGGTAATCCTCTAGTCCCTCCATAACCATTTCTAGAGAAGAATTTAGAGAGGCCAGCAAAGACAATGCATCCTTGATTTTCTGGACACTTGGTTTGGTTTGAGGAGTTTCTGTTTGGATAGATCTCTTCTTGATGCCTTTACTACTATTTAGAATCCTTTTATTCTCAATAAAGAATTGATTAGGATGACTCAAAGAAAAACTTCAATTAACCATATTATGTGTCATCTCAAAGAACTTCTGACAGGCTACCTTGTAATATGTCCCTTTTATTAAATTGAAAATCTAGTTTATCTCTCCAGGCGAGATCATATATGACTGCAACTTCTGCTTCAGCAGCTGTGGATCACTGTGACTGAGTGGGCACCCGTAATAATCACCTTGGGTTGGTGGATTGTTTAGAATAATCTTTAAACAACTGAAAGGTATATAGTCTGAACTTTCACCTTCCTTTCAGAAGCTATGATGGTTATTGTAAGAGTAGCCTTTATCAAACTTGTCTGGATCCATCTTTCCTGTAATAAATTATTGCTTCCAGAACTGCAGTGCTTATTCCAATGTCAAACCAATGACCTTAGGAAGAGGAGCTGCTGCATTCAACCTTCATGTCAAAGAAGATTATTTTCCTGCAAGGCTTTGTGTAACTTTGTGACACATCCAAGGTGGAAAGGATTTGGTAGAAGGCGAATTGATCTGATCTAAAGAAAATTTCCCAGTATTTCCCTGCGTGCTGGAATCTTGACTAGTGTAGGAATGACTGAAGTGTTTAAGCAGAGGCTCAAGTCTCTCATGGGACTGCACAGCCAGCAAGGATCGCTCTGGGCTCCTGCGCCTTTGGGGCAGTGGCTGGAAAGGTGCCAGAGGCATGTGGGGAGGAACTGAACTATCTGGCCTCCGAGAGGGATGGAAGGGCAGCCCTCCCTCAGACAGAGTGCTGGCAGATGACCCTGCACCTCCACTGAGACCTCCCCAGTCCAAGCTTGCAGACTCATGCAAGCGCCACATCTTGATTCTGTTTTTGTCTTTAAAATATAATTCTCACTCTAGAACCTAGAACCTAGATAAAATTGCTTAATAGAATGACTACAGATTTGGAAACCTCAGGTAGGCACTTTTCAAAGTTTTGAACTTATTACTTTGTGTATTTGAAAAAATATAATCAGAAGAGATCATTGAATGATATATTATCTTGCATAGTTATTATAAATGAATGCATGATTCAAGTTTAACATGAATTTTGCATTCCTCTAGTACAAATTAGCATTTTTTTCAAGAAAGTTTTTAAATATTTTTTTTCTGTACTTTACAAAGAATATGTTTTTTGTCTTAGTTATTTCCAGCTGCTACAGTGAAATGCCATTGACTGGGTGACTTATCAAGAACAGGGATTTTATCCTTCACAGTTTTGAAGACTGGTCTGCAAGATCAGGGTGCCAGCATGGTTAGGTTCTGGTGACAAACAGCTCTCTTCTGTGTAGCAGACTACCTACTTTTTGTATTCAGATGGTTGAAACTCTCTGTTCTCTTCCTATAAGGATGGTAATCCCTTTCATAAGGAGTCCACCCTCATGTCCTAATTACATCCCAAGACCCCACCTTCAAAGACCATCATATTAAGGATTACACTTTAACATATAAATTTTGGATGGATGCAGATATTCAGTCCATAACATTCTCCTCAGTACTAATCGTATGAAAATTTTCAAATACAAAATTTTAATGTTCGACCATTTTAAATTACCCAATAACAAAAACAGATATATAGTCCCATTATCTTTTAAACTGTAATAATTTCAATATTCAAACTTGCTTGAAATGTCACAAATAGAATATTTGCTTTAAACATTTCTAAAATAAATTTGCATAAAGTACTACCTCTCCTAAACTCTCTGCATCAGAAAGCAGTTGAACAAGATAATTTTCTAAGTATGAAGAGGAGGTTGTCCTCTCTTAAATATTCCCTGTGATCCCATCTAAGCTGTGCATCTGGATCATTCCCAAGCCTGTTGGAAACAATGACAGCCTTGGCAGGCTTGTGACAGTTGGCATAATGCAGATTCCTGTTTCTGAAAAGTGCCCACATGGCTTAAGTCACAGTGTGTGGAGTTTTGACAGATTCACTAGATGGTTTGGTATGGAGAGGTGGATAAGGAGAAAACAATAACAAAAACCACTGCCACTATCATTCAGTTCATGGTATTTTGTTTTAATTTCCATTGAGATTTTTTAACTCATGGATTATTTAGAAGTGTGTCTCTCTTTTCCAATATTTGGAAATTTTCTTTTATTGATATCTAGTTGGATTCCATTGTGGTCAGGATACCTTCTGTCTAATTTTAATTATTTTACTCTTTTTTTGTTTTGTTGCTCCGAGTATAGTGCATCTTGTTATATATCTATGGACACTTGAATATCATATACATCCTGATGTTTCTTTGTGGAGTGTTTTATAAATGTTAATTAGAACCTGTTGATAGATGGTGTTATTGAATTCTATGTCCTTGAATCTGTAGGGTTTTGTCTTATGCCAGTTTGGAAATATTTTTAGCCATTATCTCTTCAAATATTTTTTTTTTTTTTGCCATAGCTGCCCACTTTCTCCTGTCAGGAGCTCAAAAGACAAAAATATTACTTTTTTTTTTATCCCAGATCCTGGAGGCTCTATTCAATTTTATTTTTTTAGTCTATATTCAGATTGAGTAATTTCTGTTGTTCTGTCATCAAATTCATTGATTCTTCTGTCCTTTTCATTTTAAAGTTTATGTACAGAAATACTGGCCATTCATTCTTATCTTGATATATATTTAAATGACAAATATTTAAATTCTAAAGTACAGGGAACAAAACCTACAGCAGGTCATGGTGGTAGCTTCCCTAGAACCACTGAAGAATTCTGTTTTGGAGAAAAGCTGTTCAGTCTCATGAAATATTCTATAGTATTATTCTTCGCCCTTCCCACGCCCTACTGACCAACCTAGGAAATATTCTCGTTTCTTATCATAGTAGAAATATTATTTTAGCAGGGAATGGAAAATTAGTATTTTCAAGGTATGATATTTTAGCTCTTAATTTATTGAGAAAATAATGGCACTGAAGTTAGATTTCACTTGGCATAGGTTAACTAAGAAAAACATGTGCATAAAGATATTAATGATATTTATTATGTCAATGTGGTTGTTTAGAACAATAATACAGATACACTCTCTTGGATACACAGACACTTACATTGTAGAGATTATTAAAGATAAATTTCCCCACAGAACAGTTTTGTTTTTGAATGAGGTCAAAGATGAAATGTTACATTTAAATTTGGTGATCACTTTATGTTAGCTACCATACAATTCATAATTTAATATAATCTGTTAGTAGATCAAATATTAGAACAAATGGGGAAAATATACATATATTTACCAGGGTAGTTTTCTTTCTAAATTTTATATAGCAATGTTATAATCTAAAATAGTTAATGCATATTCCAAAGAAGTTTAACTTTAAATGGCAAACATTTGGAGACGTATTCTTCATGAATTTTATTTTATTTGCCTAGAATATATGATCAAAAGTACTTGAATTTAAACTTTCCAAATATCTCTTCTAAATAGGTGACATTTTAATTCAATTCACACTATTTTTAAAACTTGAAATTTTAAAAGATGCAATTATTATATTCGTTCAATGTGTGTGTTTTAGCTCTTATCATAGACTGTGTATTTAAACACAAACCTTACAAAAGAGCAAAACAGACAACAGGTGGAAAGAAGTTTTGGAAACTTAACATATTGACATTGTAACTGCTGTGCACAGTAGTTACCTGTAAATAGAAGAGCTGTTCTTCCCTTTGCATATTGATTTACTATTAATAGATTGTGATATTTTGCATTTCATAAAAGTTGCCTGCAGAGTTTTTTGAATCAGATATTGGATTTCAGAAATTCGAAATATAATTTCAAGTCGATCATGTTTAAATATGCTATACCATTATTTGAACTCAGATGCCAATGAATATCCTTTTGAAGGGAAGGGATTCCTTTGTTCTATAATACACGATGAAAAAAGAATTCTCTTAAGTTTTATGGTTAGTTTCAATCAATCTTCAGATTATGCCATTGCTGGGTTGTATTAAATTGCCAATCTATAGATATAATGACCTTAGCATGTGAGGTTGAATTTATTCCTAGGCAAACCCCTTGCTTTTCCTGTATTACCACTTCACACAGCACTACAAACCATTGTTATTTTCTGTTAGACATGATTGAGTTGTTTTCATTTCTTTTCTCTCTTTTTAAAATAAACATTCAAAAGTCATGCATTTCAGAAAAAAATATCCTGAGAAATTATATACAAATAATTGAAACTCATCCATGTATGAAGATTTGATAAAAGAATTTAAATATTTATGTCCAGTTGTAGGCTGCAAATTGTTGACAACTAATAATATTGTAATGGGTAATGATAAGGGTTCTACATTTTGAGTCATGTGACTCTTATTTTAATATCTTAATGAAAGTAAAATTGTTCTGGTAATGATCAGTCAGGTCTAAAATGGCAAAGTGGAGCAAGAGCTTTTAATATAGATTATGGGAATTTTTTAGATTAAAAAACCCTCAAGTAAGCACTCATAAAACTTGACCTATTGACCCTCTAACTCAAAACACTTTCTGCTTAATTATCCAGGGGGAAAAATCACATTAATGTAGTAACTGTTTTTAATTCTCTATTTGTTTCTTTTATAAACACTTTCAAATTTTGAAATTAAACAGTTTATTGTGAGTCCTTTTCATGTGTTCAGGATATTTATGAAGTCACTAAACATGCCAAAAAAGATAACTCTTTAAACAGGATAACAAAAGAAGCTCTCTAATATTAAAAAAATAAAATTAAGTTTAGAAAGCTAATTACAAAGGGATCAGAACTGCATAAATCACAAAAGATTATGACATTGAAATTCTGTAAGTATAAATCTATGGAAAGATTTTTAAAATAGCTATCTTAGAACAATAAATTACTCTGATTATATACCTTGCTAAATATATTCAACAGATCTTTTTTTTTAATTTTGATTTAATAGATTTTTTTAAAAAGCTTTACCTAAAGCATTTATGAATATCAGTTATCAACCATCTCTGCTAATATTGTCATTATGAGTTTCAAAGGTTATCTTTCATGCCAGCAAACAATTGCCATCAACAATACTTTTTGTGAAAACTATAGTAAAATGTATCCAAACACTTTCTTTTGTCTATACTACTTAAGCTTACAGGAATTTTATTTTTTCAGGAAAGATCACTTTTAAAATTATTTATTTACCTTTTGTCCAAAATACAGTTTTCACGGTTCTTCATGAGCCCACTGCCTTTTAATACCTTTAATAAAAGAAAACAACAACAACAACAAAACAGTTATTTTACCTCCCTAGCCTCTCATTCACCATACTTTCACAAACCTCATTTCCTTACTGTGGCTAAGTTGTGATTTCATATTTCACAATAGGCTCTTTAAAATGAATTATCTGTGGATAATTTTATTTTGATTTTTTGCATTATTTTTGCAAGAGATTCAACCAAGCAACCCTTGCTTGTTATCTGCTGTTCCAAGTCATTATCAGTCAAATGTTTTTAAAAGTTATCATTATCTGAGATTATTAAACATTTTACTTTTCTGATGCTACATTAACAATGTTATAAATTGTGTATATTATATAGTGTGTTCAGTCCTTTAGAAAGATGTTGAAAATATGTCCAAAGCACAATCCCCTCTAGGTCAATTCATGTTGTTGCAAGATGGCAAGATTTCATTCTTTTTAAGGCTGAGTAATATTACATTGTATATATGTACCACTTCTTTTTTATCCATTCATTTATTGATGAACACCAGGTGGCCTCCATATCTTGTCCATAGTAAATAATACTTCAATGAACATATGGATTCTCTGGGCTGTGTCAGAGGCAAGGGAATCAAATGTGTCAGACTATCACTGCTCTTGCCAAATTTTAGCAGATTGTCATAAATGTTTTGTCACTTACTATATGCCTATGGAACCATTTCTAGAGACTTTAAATGATTTTCCCCCCATTTAGTCAGCTTATCTGGGGATTCAGCTCCACAGAGCCCCTCACACTGCCATTGAGCATTGTAACTCACATGTACCTACTTTTGCCTCAATGATAATAATGATTATGGTAATAATAATAATTATTATTATTATTATTATATACAGAATATATAAAACATATTATATAGTAATTATATTCAGATACTTAGATAATAAAATATATATTTTCCAAATAATTAGGTATTTGATAAAACATATTTATTTGCAGTTTCCCTATGGCTGAGGTAAGCCATGTTTTTTCAGTAAACTGGAAGTATCTGTGACATTGCATTATTTCCCTTTCCATGAGTATGTGTGTGTCTGTGTGTTTGGGTTTCTCTTCTCCACAAATGTGAAGTTTGTTGAGGGCATGATTGTGCTTATTCATCTTTGTATTGTCTGACACATATCATATTATAACCCACATTGTCAGCTTTAATATGCTAGTTAGTTGATTATTTGGTAGATGACAACTGTCTTGATAGATGTTTGAAAATATAAATAGATTTTGGTTTTATGTAACTGCCGATTATTGCACTTCAACACAATGTAAAATAACTTGAGTGAGAAGTCAGGTGTCTTTTGGTTTATTGTGAGTTGAACGTACACAGAACTTTATGCCTCAAAATCCCATCATCTACTTTTCCTAAATCAAGTTCAATACAACAATCCTGGTAGTTGAATCATAAATGGAGCTGAAGTGAAATAAAATACATTTTAAAATTTTCTACAAGTTCCAGAGGAACATAGAACTTCATGGACAGCTTTGTAAGAAGAGTGTTCTTTGGTTAAACAAACAAACAAACAAACAAACAAACAAAAAACGAGTAGGTGGCTGAAGAAATAGGTTGCCTAACTACCAATACCTTGGTAAATTGATATAATTCTCAGTACCATAGCATAACTTTTAGAAAGATATCTTTTAATTGACAGCTAGTCTCTTGGAGTCACCATTTACTTTCTTATATTTGTTTATTTGTTTGTTTGTTTATTTTTAGTCATGGCAGCCCTTGTTTGACTTCCCAGATTTCAAGGACCTTGTCAGTTTACAACCCCTTTTTTAATTTACTTTTTATGCCTACAGCACCTGGCCTTCCTGGGTGGTCTCCCATCCAAGTACTAACCAGGCCCGACCCTCCTTAACTTCTGAGATCAGACGGAAGCAGGCTCATTCAGGGTGGCATGGCCTTAGACCTAGAGTCACCATTTAATAAGTTCCATAAAATAGCAATAAGGTAACTGGAAAAGTAAATTGTTATCTAGTAAATCTAATGAAAAATTGCTCCAAGCTGTAGAGGTAAATTTATTACCCAAGACAAGATTTTAGCAGAACACATGAATAACCAGCACAATGCTTATTAGTTTAACAAATGCTATCTGAATTCATGTACTTCATCCGGGTTATAAATGCATTAAAAAAAAAAAAGCTCATACTTCCTTTTTTTTTCATGAAAATCTGGGAATAGTTGGTGGTTTGACTTTCCCAAAATATGTTACTTGTCCCAGAAAATTTACAAGCTATTAATGTGTTAATAATGTGAAAATCTTTATTTTAGTATAAAAATGGGAACAAGTCCCAGGTGGGAAATTTTAATTAAAGAAATCTTCTATCACAATAATTGATCAAATTAATTGACTTTTTTGCTTTTATATATACACAAGATTAAGTTTAAATATTTAAGGATACTATTTAAATAATTGTACAGCATTTTAATGTCCAAAGTTGTTATTCAATAATTTTGTAATTATTTAGAAATCTCATTATTATATCATTGTGAGTGAAAAACAACTGTCTTGTAAACTATATACTTTATAATCTTGTATTTAAATCACAGATAAAATAAATTTTTGAATTTAATTTTTTTAAATTTAAACTTACATATACAAACAAATATTTCTTTTACTATATGTGTGTGTGTATTCAAATGGGCTCCTGTATAAAGAACTATTATGAAATTGAAAAGAAAATTAAAAAGTTAAAGAGCATTTAAACCTAAAACCCAGCTATGAAACACATACTGAGAAAGTCATACATTGATTTTTTATCTTAATGAGCCATCATTCCTTCCTTTAAATTATGACAGAATTAAGTATGCCTATATTAGAATAGTTTTTCTCCTTCAAAATAATTTGGAATATCAGAAAAATGTATTGTGCACATTGGAGAACTTCAATTAAATAACTTATGGATCATGTATCTAAAAATTTTTTTATGTATTTCTAAAAAAGTGGAATTAGAGCTTAACTTCTCTTACTGTGCTTGAATGAAAGAATAGACTAAATGGTGCTTCATTCTTTGGATGTTTCTTTTAGATGAAAATAAGCATAAAGAAAAATAAGATTTGAATGTAAGCCACAGATAAGCAAATAAGAACAGTCTACTTCTAGAAAAAAAATTCATATTCAAAGTCTCAAAATATACAATCTCCTCCCCAGACTTGGGTGAAATATACATTTCAGTACCCAGTGCAATCTCAATTTACATCTATTGTCCCAACATTATTACCAAATTTTCTCTTTTTTAATTATTATTAAAAACATCCTTATTTGGACAACTTTATATAGTTACTTAATCATTGAATAACTGAAAATTCTGTCATTCTATTAATTAACTATTCTTTTAGGTTAGATATTAATATATTAATATTTAAATTAAATATTAATATATTTCAAAATATTTTTGTTAGGGACAAAATATTAATCAACATCATTAACTACTATCAGTTAGTATTTATTGTTTTTTTATTATCCAGTTTACTTTAAAAACATTAAGATATTCAAATTTTAAAGCTATATTTGTATCATAATTTTAAATAGCCTTGGTAAGGTAAAATCGAAATACAGTTAAATTAATACATTTTGGAAGAACAATTTGATGAATATAGCTGATTGTTAACAGTGTCATCACCACCACCACTGCAAGATATAAAACAGTTTCATCTATGGAATATTTCTGTGGATAAAACAATTTCATCTACAATCCAGGCAACTCTGGTCAGGAAACACAAATACTCCATCCTTTGTCACTCAATCCCTTCTTCCTTAAATCACACTGCATAGTAAAAGTTCTAAGAAGTCCTGCAGTAATAAAGAGTATATAACTGTCAATTGTATCTCACTGAAACTGGGGGAAAAAGAATATACAACTCTATTCAATAGTTTACCACTTTAGAAAATGCTTATAAGTACTTACTTTATTAGTAAAATTCTCACATCTCAAGGAATTCAGGTGTATGATTCAATATATAAATATATGAATGAACATATAAAATTTTAATTAACTAGCTTACATGTGAGTTATTATTCAAATTCACTTGCAGTAAAGTGTTTTAAATCTATAATGGTTAATATTATACTGAATGTTCACATAAGTTGCTAGAGTAGAGTAAATTATATTTTACATGAAACCTACTGGTTTCATGTTCCCAATGCATACTCATGAAGTGATACAATAGGAGACATATGGAGTCTGTATTGCCAGTGAGGAGCCCTGAATAAAATGAATCTGGACACTTTTTTTACATCCTGTATGGCTCCACCCAGAAAGAGTCTCCTTGTAAATACAATAGGAAAGATCCTAACTTCTTACTCTAACTCCATGGAATACAAATAAATCTCTTCAGAGGAAAGATAAATAAATTCATTGTCTCCAGATTTCCAACCTTGAATTTCTTCAAGGTCCCAGGTTTCAGCTTATCTTGAAATGTAAATACACACCTCAGAAGGTAAATCTCTCTGGAGTATTCTCTCTCTAATTAGTCATAAATTACCTTTCAAAACATGTTTTTGTTTTGTTTTGTTTTGTGGGTTTTTTTTTTTACCTATTCTTCAATTTTTATTAAAAATTTGTTTAGAATGTCCTTACTGTACATAAACAAACTATCTTCCTGACAGTGTCACACCCACAATGTAGTATTTAAAGAAAATGCAATTCAAATAAAAATTATGTTTTTCTTTCAATATACGCAACAATCAAATAATAATTTAGTCAGTGTTGGTAACTCAATATAATTTATTTTGTTGTTTTCTTAGTCCTTATGAGTATAAGAGAGTGTAATTGTAACAATGATTATACATATCTAATATCAAAATATATTTCTGAGAATAATATTTGATAACCCTCCCTACTAGAAAATATATCTTGGAGTTAATATTGACCCTTGTCAAATGTATGGAAATATTTTAATCTACTTTTAGAGTTTAGAGGAAAGCAATATTTAATCTTAAAAGTAGACCAAGGAATCTTTATAAAAATTATTGAAACTTTATAAAACCTAGTTAAAAAGTGTATTCTCCCACATGTACTACGTTGCATGGCGTAAGTTCAGCTGATAAACTAATCAGACAAGTCCCATTAAATTATTTAAAAAGTCAAATATGTAGTAATAGTATATCCTTTATGTGGCATGATGTGAAATGAGGTTATTTTCCATGTGTATAGAGCTGTGTATTACATAGATGGCTATCAGAGGTTGATCTCAAGTTTAAATATATCATTGATTCTTGCATAATTGTACAATGAATAATGCAATATACACCCAGTCCTCATCCCACAGCAAGCACCCTGAGCCCTACTCTGTGATTCATCCCCAGAGATACTACTGTCTTATATTGGGTGTTTATCATTCCCATCCGTTTCTTTAAAATTTTATTACAGATATATGTGTTTCAAAACAACATGTATTTTTGCATATTTAACTGTAAATAAATTGAATTATACTACAGTTTCTGTAACTTGCTTCTTTTTGCTAATCCTTTTTATTGTAAGTCTTTGCCATAGTTTATCTTTTCTGTAGCTGGGCAATTACATTGTCTCAATGGAAAAACAATTAGCACTATATTGCTATAAGCATTCTTTTGCATGCCTCTTTGTATAGGTTGTTTCTGCTGAATCTCCCTTTAGGACTTTGATACCTTATGTATTTTATTATCTGTGAATGTTTTCTGTCCAATCTTCTTAAAAATGTGTCTATGTGAATTCTCAGAGATCTAGGTTGATGGTCCCTCCTCCAATGGAAGGGATGATTTGCATGTGTTTCTCTCAAATGCATGAAAACAGTGCTAGGTTTAAAACATTTTGAAGTAAAGTTATTATTCACTTGATGTTATTTGTTTCTCTCACATGAGATAAATTTGGTTTGAAATTTGCCCGAGAACACAATATTTTCCACCACACAAATTCAACTTTGTAACAGTATCCTGGACTGAAGGATATATTAACCTCTATATTCTTCTACTCTAAATTGTGTCCCTTGTAGGTACAACTATTGTGGAAAGGGCTCCTTAGTAGACTTTCTAGTTTTTTTGTTTTTGTCAATCTCATTCTAAGAAACTATCAAAACCAAAGTTCAACTGTGACAAAATAGGAAAATGTTTTCAGGAAAAAAATGGAGAATTTGGAACTCTGCTTATCTGATTCCTTTGAACCTAAATTTTCATCCTGTTTGGTCTGATTTTTTCATTGTTTGAAGATTTTTTTAAAAAAAGGCTTTTTTTCTAACTTTCTAGCAATCTAAGATTGCTCAAGATCACCTGCAGTAGTAAAGGAAGTGCATCTGATGTGATCACTCTAAATACAAAAATGGTCATTTTGCATTAACTTAAAACATTTTCATATCTCTGCAGTATACTATATTAAGCCTAGATTCCTTGGTGGCATAGTCGCTGCCAAATTTGTTGACAGCTTTTTGTTATTTAACCATTTTGATCACAGTTATTTCTTATTTCTCTCTCTGTCTCTTTCTCTTTCACACACACACACACACACACACACACACACACACTCACATGAACTCTTTAGCTTTCTTCCCTGGTCTATCTTTATTTACATGAATTACAATTATTGATATATTTATTTTGAATCATCTATTTTCTACTTTCTATTTATCCTAATTTTTGTCTTCTGTACTATTAACAATATTGAATGTAAGTCAGTATATTTATCCTTTTCCAAAATGTTATGGCTTTAGAATACCATAGTTCCAATCATCACCTTCGAATTTACTCTGGTTTTGTACAAGAGTCTATATTTGTGATCATCCAAATTAGATACAATTGTTGAACATAACCAATGTATTTAGATTTAATCAGAAACTTCTCATTTTTTTGCTCATTATTCTTTCTTGCTTCTCAAATCTTAATTTAGAGTTTTTTGTCTTTCTGAAGCAATTTCTTCAGTGAGAGGATTGCTTTTATTTATTGCTATTTTATCCCATTTGTAAAAGATTATTTAATTATATATAAAGCCTTTGCCGTAATTATAATTTCAAAGCAATTCTAAGATATCATTCTATTGTGTTTTGACATCCAAGGTTGATATTAAGAATCAACTGTTCGTTAAATTATAATTTGATATATGTAAATTTACTTTTTTTCTCTCAGCGTGCTCTTTGTAGTTTTTCAGTTTTAATATGGTATATCTAAGTGTGGATTTCTTGGAGCATTCTTCTTGGAATTTGTTGAGCTTTCAGTATCTGATGATTTTGTCTTTTTTTTTTTCAAATCGGAATATACTTAGTTTCTACCTCTCCTAAAATTATCTTTCTGCTATTTTTCTATCTTCTCTTGAATCATTGATTAGAAATATACTTTTCTTTTTTTCTTTTTCCTTCATTATTATAATTATCTACTTGTCTGCCCTTGTCAAACAAAAACATTATACTTGAAGTTGGGGTATATAGATGTTTGTTTTTATATTTTCAAGTACCTTTCATTAGAGTCCAAATATTCTAATCTGACTTTGAAAAATGTGCATAACATATCCATAACCAGGGTAAGTAGACACAGGCTTTAGAATTTACTTGGAACTAGTATAGATTTTTCTTAAGATCTTCACTTTTTGTTTCTATATCATTTTATTTGGTTTATATTGACATCATTTTATTTTTTAACATCTTTTTTCTTTATGAACAAGTTTGGGTTTCTTCCTAATTTTTATATCAAATCACTGAAAATAAACATCTTCTGACATTTATCACAAGGCCCCATTCATGAGGGCCGTGAGTAAGAGATGGCTTAATTCCTGAACCCTCTCCCTTGTTCTTTAGATATCTATGTAAGGAAAGGAAAAATTAGAATAAACCAATTAGAGAGGCACAAAATGTTAAATATATGCTTGTTAAATAAATGAATAAATAAGTAGATATAATGAACCAAATATGTGAAGAACAAAACTACTAATAAGTTGCAGAAGATAATGCTAACTATATTTCAGGTAAGTCTCCTAGCTCTTCCATTAGAGATAGACATAGGTCTGTTCTTATATATACACCCATACATACTCACACATTTACATGGAAACACATACATAAATTAGAGATAGAAAGATTCCCATCTCTGATAACACCTTTGTTTACCACAATTTTTATGCTCTGTAAATATAAATAGAGTCAGTGTTCCAGTTTGCATAATGATTTTTGCACCATAATTTTCACATCAAGTCATGTGCAAAGGATGAATGATAGAACATGTCTAAAGTGTTGCTGTCTCTGACCTGGGATAGATGAAAGTAAACTAGTAAAAGTTAAAAGGAGTTCTTAAAACAATCTTTGACATAATATAACACTGCTAATTTTTATTGAAAGACAAGTAGAAGTCTTCTATGAAATATTTAGAATAAGTTTTAATTAATTCGTGCCACAGAAATTAGAGCTGAATTACACCTTATGATGGGCTCTGCAAAAATGATGTCATAGACTAAAGGCATAGTGCACAGTCCATGCATATTCATTTCTTTGTATTTAAGGTTCCAAAAATAACTTTGGTGGGAATATTGTGCATGTGAGGATCTCATTGTTTGCAGGACATTGTCATCAGTGGTCCTGGTTTACTAGGGTTGGTGTAATTTTTGAGACTAGGGAAAAAGCCAAAATTATAGTACTGGAAGCGTATCATTTGATTAGTAAATGTATGCTGAAATAACAATGATGATGTCCCATTTCATTGTTAAAACATAAGGTTTTAATAATATGGATTTATTTTAGGAGTTATGGGTTAAACAATATTAGTTATATATCAGATTAAAACATTTAATAAATGTATCATTATGATGATCCTGATGAAAAATGTATCAAAATGTATTTTAAATATTGCTTATGTATTGATAACGTATTATTCAGTTCTCATCTTGTACAATTTAGTATAATAAAGAAAATGATATCATTATTGAACATCAAGTACATTTGCAGTGCTTTGGATTGTCATTCTAAACCTAAACAATCGTTCATGTCACTGTAATTTCAGTTGGAGAAGGATAATAATGCTGTCTTCAGCATGAACTAGAGTATAATATATTGCTTCAAAATGATGGAGCCCATAAAGTACCACTTTTAACATGTAGTATTTACACAGACTACCTTTTCAGCAGTGGCATATAAATGGTTTACAGAACCTAAGAAGGCTAAGTATAATTTTTTTTTCTATTTACAAATTAAGTACATCCCTTCTTGATATTCTTTTTTGTTGTACAAACTTCTAACTTATTTTTGGACTTTCTTCTGCGATTGTGATAGCTAGGTCATTAATTTCTCAGTCTTTGCTGTTTATTCCATTTGTACATTACTTTTCTCAGCATAATATAACCAACCAAATGAGAATTCATCCTTTTCTATGGGGCCTGTGTAGTTCAGACTCAGCCAGCTCCATGTTCCATTAGAGGGTTCTGTTCTAGGCTCATCTCTCCATAAGACTTAAGCATTAAAGCTTTCTTCTTCTTATTTTATACATTTCATCCAATTCCTCCCATAAAGTTATTTATACTATATTTAATTTTTAATTTTTAATTTTCTCAAAATAGACTTTCCTTCTGAGCAGTATTACCAAAGAGAAAACATATTCTTTCCAGATGCTATATTTAATTTAGGTTTCTGGTCTTGAGCAGTTCACTAATTCTCTTTTGTTTAAATTTACTTAACTTTAAATTGAAAAGTTCAGGTGAAAATCTTTCAAGAGTGGCACTAATCAAACCTAGAGGCACCGTTCAGGACTCCTCACTTGGGCAGTTAAGGGTCTGAAGTTAGTGCTCCTAATGATTAATGTTCCCCTTTCAAAATTTCCATTGATTAGATGTTACTACAGCTCTCAGATGTATTGAATTTGCATATTTAGGCATTTGCAAAATTTGCTAACCAAAAAATTTTATTCTTATGATATACTAAAGAGACAAATCAACAAAAGATCGTAGAATACTGAAAACACACACACACACACACACACACACACACACACACACACAAGTGGCTTTACCAGGGACTCAACTCTGAAAAACATATTCGAAATAGATTTTATATGTTTAACATGCAAAACTTTTGAGTAATATCACAAACATTACAGAAATGATAAGAAAAAATATATTACCTTTCAATATGCTTTTCTCAAATTATATAATAACAAGAGAACACTGTGTTACATTACTACTTGAAGTATTGCCATAAAAGTTAGATGAAGTGTATCATTGTTATCATAACTTTTTTTCCTGGAACATATGAATGTATTAACATCAGGGAAAATGTATTCTATTAAAGAATGTCATTAACAAATAGTCTTACACATGAAATAGAGTCACCAGTAAATCTAAAATTGTTTATTGTATCAATATTTTAAATATTTTATCTAATAAATATTTAATTAAATAGGATGGCACATTAGCTAGAACACTAATTTAATGACTCCCTATTAGATATCTATATTCAAGTATGGGAAGTCTGCATCAATCATTAACTTGCTTAGTCATTTAATCAGTATTTCTCCAAATGTTTAGTTGGAATGGACTGAGGTAATTTTCTAGTATAATCCAGTGTTACATTGAATACTGAATATTAGTCATATATTTCATGATTTTATTTTTCTTTTCTCATAATTATTATTTTGAGTACACAGCTGGTTTTAATTTAATATGTTATAACCTTTCATTTCTATTCTAATGTTTGTTGATCCCTTTTGGACTGAGTATATATTTGCATGAGTATATGAGGGCCCACTTTTATTTTAGTGTTTCCTTTTTTGAAATTGATGGCAGAATTAAGCTAGCCTAATAGAAATGATTGAGGAGTTTAAAAGGACTGTCATGTTTGTATCTATAGTGCTTGATAAGTCTATAATGCCTTGAATGCACTTTTAATTTTATCAAAATTTACTTATTATTTTCATAGAAAGGAGTGATCTGAAGCAAGCAATCTACATAGCCAGAAGCAGAAATTGACATTTCTTTTTAGCTTACCTCTACTTTCTGCATAAAATTGGCCTTATTCACCACTCAGTATGTTCCAATGATTTTATTGAGTGACAGTTACTCCTTAAAATTGATTTTCTATTGTTCAAACATAAATTAGCTTTGTTATAAATAGTATATTGCCATAATTAAGAGAATGAGTTCTAGAGTCAGAGAAACTCTAGATCCGATCCTGATTTGGCCACTTCTTGTCTTTGTGATCTTTGAATTATTTAACTTATTTGGGTTTTCAAATTTCCTAATTGCCTAATGGAGGTAATAACTGCATCAATCCCCTCCCTGACTGTTGTGAATATTCAATAATCAAATGCATGCAAAGTTTTCTGGCACTTAGTGTTAAATATATTTTAGGTAGTATTATGCATATATTTCATAAACATTCTCATTTATTCTATGAGATGTAGCTCACATGGGTGATGTTTAACATGATGTTTTCCGTTTCTGCTATGAATAATATTTTAGACATGAAAAGTTCTGATAGTTTGAGAAGCATGATCAACTATTCCACATTCTATTTTATTCTTTTAAAAGATTCACATATTTTATTCTTTTTAAATTCTATTTTTGAAGTGTATCTATACTTTCAGGAATCTGTGTAAAAAAAAAAAAAGAGCATCACCTTTTTTTTTAACCATTATTATTAGTAGTACTTATCACTGTATACAGAAATTGAAAGGTGTCTGTCTATGCTGAGCTGATCGAGAAGGGAAGGTTTCCATGGTGAGTAGTAGCCCAGTTGGAAGAATGCACAAGAGGCCGACATGAGAATGAACCAGCAGGCACCAACTTTATTGTGGGGAGTGCAGTTCTATTGGGGTAAATGCAGTCTATTGCAGAGAGTGGGCCTCTGTTCATCTCTGCTCCCCTTCCTGTGTTCTTCTTCTGCTCCCCAGGGGACTACATGGCTCCACATATATCAGAGTACAATAGTGGCATTCAACCACACATACATGATACAATTAGCTGAAGTATGTTTACATATTTTAGGCACAGGCACCCTACTACACTAATGTACCATTCTAAATCCAGAGTCTATTTCTAGCCGTGAGCCTGGATCATAGCCAGACCTGGGACCCACAAAAGGGAAACTATTTAACATACTTGTAATGAAATTTTCTGAAAGGATGCACAAATTTCCTATATTGCAATCAAAGTAGCTATGCTCTTTAAAATGTACTGTTTTATAAATTTGCAATATTCTTTAGAGACAATATAGAAAACAAAGTTGCTTAAGGATTATATTTAGAACATTTGTAGGAAATACTTTTTTTCTCCCTCTCTCAACTTTCTTTTCTATCCTTCTAAGATAAGAGATGTTTTCTCTTAATGGGGTACTATGAAAATCTATAGCCAATAAATGTAGATCTAAAGTATGATTTTACACATGCTAATAGTTAGTAATAATATGTTCATTTAACCTATGTTTTTTTAGAATATTTTTCTTTGTTATCTGGTTATGGTGGTCATTTTAAAGAGAACTTTGAAAAAGAGGTCCATCCATAAATCTTTGTGTATTTGTGAAATCATGTGCTTGGTATATATTTCCACAAATGGAAAGTTTAATTAAAAGGTATATACATTTTAAGTGTTTTAATATGAGTAGCCATATTGCTATCTAGAATGGGTCTAAAAATTTATCATTTCTTCATTTTGTTTTAATTGCTTATTCATGTTCTTTATTTTTCTTTTGGTTTTAAAATTTTCTTGTAGATGAAAAAAGCTGTTTTCTTAACTGTAATGTAATGGTTGCAAATATATTTTGTAGTTTGTTATTTCTCTATTTATGTCATATACAAATACTGTATTTTATGAACATGACTGTGAATCTATTTTTTGTTTCTGATTTTTGTACCATGACTCAAGTTTATTCTATATGCACATTGTGTATTATAGTATTTATCAAGGATACAGAGTGTTGATAATACAGAGTGTTATCAAGTATACAGAGTGTTCAAAATGGAGATCAGACACAGAGACATAATGCAGAAATGTGATTAAGACCATAAAGTTGCTTATGAACAGAGGTATAGAAAACATATGTGTGTATGTATATATACAGTTTAATTAGAGTTGACAGTATGAAACATTCTGTAGGAAGACTCTCATAATTACTTACATTCATTCTATTCTTATATGTGAGCCACTCTTATGGGCCTAACCAGATGGTTCTTTCCCTATATGCAGAAAAATAATGTGTGTGAATGAGGTATCAAGAGAGTAAGGAAGTGTACTTTACATAATCTAAATATTGTCATTACTGATTTGTATTGTTACTGCCTATGTTTAATATTGTATTTACTTTTTCATATATGCATTTATCTGTATCTGTTTGTCAGCTAAGAAATATAGTCAGACCACTTATAAACATAAAAATATAAAACACAATTACTTGTATACTTTTCAATTCAGCATTACCAAATTACTGCTGTTAGTGTCTTAAAAATTATAGTTTAAATACACAGTGTAGAAACTAAAAAATGTAGATTTATAATACACACACAGAGTATAAACTATATTATACATAAAAATATTTTTGTTTGCAGTTACCAAAAGTATTATATATAAGTTAAATATCACAAAGATCAAAGATATTAAGAATATATTATAGAAGAATATATAATAAGATTATATCTTAAAAATACATTAAAAATAAAGACAATATCATAATACAAATAAATCAAGATAAGTTGTTTTGAAAGTGTTAGAAGGTAGTTAGACAGTCATGCACAGTAGGCAAAGAGTTATATAACAGCCAAATGTCAATCAAAATGACCTCAAGTGCCAATCATCTAGGAATGCCTTTGTAACTGCCCATCATGGCCCTAATATAATACAGACTTCTCCACTTCCACAGGGGTTACAGCCCTTTTTCCTAACCTACCTCTTACCTGGAATGTATTTTAATTATACCTTTTGTTTCCATGCTGTAATAGCCCATTTTAATAGCTCATGACCTACTTCTTTCTTAAAAAGTACTTTTAATAAATCTTTCTTTTTCTAAATCTCACTGAGCTATAACTCTTTACTGTGTTGTGTGATTTTGATCACACACAGTGGAAACAAAATGAACTTTTCTTTCTTTTCAAATGCAGTTTGTAAACACAATTGCATTTTCTAGACTTCAAAAACTTTCACTTTGGCGCACTGAACTTAGGCTCTATGCCTACATTTAAGCAGTTATAAAATTCCTCTCTCTTAACTATGTATACATTACATTTTTTTCTATTTAAGTAATATCCTATTTTAACTTATAAGCTATTCTAATATTAAATGAAAAAAACTAAAAGTGCAAGAAATACAAAGTGTACAGCTTCATGAATTCTCTTTTTTTTTTTTTTTTTACTATTATCCACTTAAGTTGAGACACAAATTCTAGCACATCAGAAGCTAACCCTCTACCCCTTTCCAATTAAGAATCTTACTTTTTTCTAAAGGTCACTACTATTTTCAGTTTTTTGATATTTGCTTTCTTGTCCTTGTCTTAACTAGATATTTGGTTTCAAAGATGTGGAGAGGTTACAGAAACTAAAGGAGAGGATCTCTTAAAGTCAGTCTTCCTGAGAAGAAAAATGACCTTTGATCATGTGAAACAGTCATCCCTAGGATCCTCACAGGATCTAAAGAAAAAAATATTCATGCCACTTTCTCTTCTTCTTCCAGTCTCTTACCAGAGCTGGCAACTTCTATCTAGAAGCCAAAGGAAAAGGTACCTATTGAAGTAACCCATATAGGTCAGCTTTCTGGGCTATATCACAAGGTAACAAATGATAGAATGTACTTAGGAAACTAAAATGTTCCAATTTTAAAAAATGTATTTGCTCAACTGTGGATGAACATTTGAGAT
Organism: Macroglossus sobrinus; assembly: GCA_004027375.1. Taxonomy (NCBI): domain Eukaryota; kingdom Metazoa; phylum Chordata; class Mammalia; order Chiroptera; family Pteropodidae; genus Macroglossus; species Macroglossus sobrinus. The sequence goes on along the minus strand of PVKZ01000421.1, from coordinate 627,522 downwards.
GTTTCCAATTGAGGGCTTTATTGAAGCATGTTAGCATACATAGTGGATTCAGGTTTTGGGATACCTGTAGCTTATGTGATCTGGATTGAAGATTCTCTTTAATAAAAAGAATAAAGAATTAAATACCTGCATATTTAAAGTATTATACATGATGACAAAGATTTACTTTATAAAAGCAAGTGTGATTTAATATAAGAAAATCAGTCAATATAACAAGCCACATTAATAGAATGAAGAAAAACAAACACATTATCATTTTAATTGATGCAGGGAAAAAAATACTAGACAAATCTGACTTCTTTTTATGATAAAAAAAAGTAAACTAAGAATAAAAAGTTATTTTTTGAAGATGCTAAAGAATATTTGTGAAAAACCCATAGCTAACATTGTATTCATGGTGAACTACTGAAAGCTGTCCCCTAAGGGGAAAGATAAGAATCTTTCCTTACAGCAATCTCTTTAATACTGTTCTGAAAGTTCTAGTCAGAGCATGTAGGCAAAAAAAGGGGAAAGAATTGACTCTAAACAGAAAGGAAGAAGTACATTATCTCTAAATGACTTGATCTTATATATAGAGAATTCCAAAGAATCTACAAAAAAGAAAAAGAAAAAGAAAGAAAGAAAGCTAATAAATTTAGCAAAGTTAAATAGTACAAAATCAACACACAAAAATCAAGTGCATTTCTGTACACCGGCAATGAACAATCCAAAAAGAAATTCAAAACAATTACTTTTAAAATAGCATCCAAAGAATAAAATATGTTTATAGGTAAGCAAGGAAGTGAAAGACTTATACACTGACAACTACATAACAATGTTGAAATTAATTAAAGGAGACCTAAATAAATGGAAATACATCCATGTTCATGGATTGGAAGACTTAATATTGAATATGTGGCAATACTATTCAAAGCAATATGCAGATTCAATGTAATCATTATCAAAATCTTAATGGCTTTATTACAGAAATGGGAAAGTATCCTGAATTGCAAAACCATCTTGAAAAAGAGAAACCAAGTAGACTCACACTTTCTGATTATAAAGCTTACTACAAACCTACAGTAATCAAAACAGCATGGTGCTGGATTTAGACTAGACATACACATCAATAGAATTCAATGTGTCTAGATATAAATCTGAACACATATGCCACTTGATTTTTGACAAATTTCTCAATAATATCCAGTGGGGAAAAAATACTCTCTTCAACAAATGGTGCTGAGATAAACTGTATACACACATGCAAAGAATGAAATTTGTCCCCTATGTAAAGTAAAACCTTATAGAGAAAATTAACTCCACATGGATTAATGACCTAAATATAAATGCTAAAGCTATAAAACTCTTAGAAGAAAAGATAATAGTAAATCTTGACTTAGAATTCAATGATAGTTTCTTAGATATGATACCAATGCATAAATAAAATAGAAAAAAATAGAAAAAAGGAAAAATTAGACTTCATCATAATTTAAAACTTTTGTGAATAAAGAACATTATCAAGAAATTGCAAATGTAGCCTGCATGAAAGAAAATATTTGCAAATGTTATATCTGATAAGCTTCTAACATGCAGAGTGTATAAAAATAAAACAACTCAACAAAAAAAGACAAAACAAATTAAAAATGGACAAAAGACATGAATAGTCATTACTCTAAAGAAAATATGCAAATGGTCAATAAGCACATGAAATGGTTCTCAAAGTAATTATTAATTAAGGAGATGCAAATCAAAGCCACTTTTAGGTACACGTTCATATTATTCATATGGCTTTAAACAAACAAACATGAAGAACACAAATGTCAGTAAGAATATAGATAAATAAAAATGATTGTACATTGCTAGTGGCAATGTAAAAATGGTTCAGCCACTGTGGAATACAATTTGACAATTTCTCAAAAAGTTCGAAATAAAATCATCCTATGATCCAGCAGTGTTGCTCACACAAGTACTCAAACAAATAGTTGTACATGAATGTTCATGTCGGCAGCAATAGCCAAAAGGTGAAACCAACCCAAATGTCCAACAATGAAAATTGATAAATTATGTGAAATATAGTCAATAATATATATATATTATTAAAGACATAATTCAACTATAAAAAATAATACACTTGACACATTTGCCAAGTTCAGATAATTCCATAAGAACTTGTTTATCTTTTATACTTATGAAATTTACTAACGATTGTATTGGATATAAAGTCAGGGCATATGGAAATCATGGACTTTCACACTCTCTTCTTGATTCCAGTTTCTTTCTTGTGTGTCTCCAATTCCAGTTTTCATATCTTCCTACCTTCTTTCTATATCCTCTTCCACACTCCACCTTCTAATTTTCAACTCCCATGTTCCCTTAAAGCGCTCCCTCAGTTGCCAGATCTTATCCATCTATCTCAGATGAGTCAACATTTTTGCCCATCAATACCTTCATTTTAGGGAAAAGGTAGCCAGGGTTCTGATGTCATGACTTGTCTTTTTTGGATCAGAACACTTCCCTTCTCTGAAACAATAAAATGAAATGGAGAAAAACAAACAAAAAGTTGTAGACATTTTCAAACCTGTTAAGTTGCTGAAGACCCCATAGATTAAATAAGGTTTTTGTAAAGTAAGTTAATCAGTTGACAAAGTTAATCTTTCAGAAAGGTAGGGTTTAGTCAAACTTTACACCTTTTTAGATATATCAAATTTTCTGCGAACAGAGTATACTTAGGGACCATGCAGAAGAGAAATGATGTTTGTCAAGCAGCACTATAGCTATTGATCTAATCCTGGGTACTGAAAAAAAGATTTAAATTATCAGAGACACAAAGACACAAAGATCCACGAGCCGTTGAACTCTCTAGTGAAAGAGAAATTATTGATAAATGTAGAATAGAAAAATAGATCCCAAAGATGTCTTTTTAAAGCAATAATAAACAATTATAAAATAAATTTAGCTCAACTACTAAAAAAATAGAAGAAGCAAAAATAACAGAAAACTATATGTGAGAAAAGTACATAACTGTAAATATAAAGTAAATAAGATATTTATATACAATGACATTCTCAACTTTATTAAAATTATTTTAAAATCTTTAATGAAAATATTTAACAAATATATAAATCATCAAACAGTACAAAAAGATAAAACAATTTGAAAATCATATTATATGAAATGAAAATAGAAAAGTATTGAATTATTTTTCCTAATTAAAGCACCAGACAATTATATATTTGAGTATTAACTCCAATGGTATTTAAACTTTTCCAGATTAAAGAAAGGGAGGAAAGATTCTACATTATTTTGGCATAATCAGAATAACAATAATATGAAATCTTTACAAAAACAACACAAAGAAAACTACAGATCAGATTATTTTAGAACTGATACAAAATATCAATTTGTTTATGTTGTTCAGAGATCAGAAAACTATCACAAATGGCACAGAATGAATAGAAAAAATTACTTTTTAACTATTTAAAAGGTAAACCTGTCTGAAAAATTGAATTGTCACTAGTACATGAAAATAAATGTGATATAATAAGAAAAGTACTCATATGTTAGTAACACAAGGCTCAATTTTCTTCTTTTCACATCTTTTTGGAAAATGATTTATTAATTGAAGTTTTGTTGATGGTGGTTCTTTTGGCTATGACATATAGTTATTATTCTCTGCCAGGTTACTTAATCCTAATCACCATTTTACAGACAAAAAGCTGGGGGCACCGACAGGTAAGATGACTTGTCCAGAATTGCACAATTCCTGGTAGAATCAGGATTTAAATTGGGGTGGTAGTCAAACTTACTTAATGCTCTGATTTCTATATAGTGCTGACTTGGTGTTTTCATGCAATTTTTATATACATTTATTATAAAACATGGTGAGTTGTTTTATACTGGATCATGTTCCCACCATTGGACCATGAGTTACTTAGACCCTTTTATTATCTCTCCTATGTAATCTTAGTCTCCAATCAGGATTCACAACAGGTATGTGAAAAGTAAAAGATAGTGGAAAGGATACTTATATTCTATAGCATCATTGTGAGAATTAGGTCATGCATTTATAGTTAGTGAGTGAACTTTGAAAATTATAGAAGACTAATTTCAGAAATAAAAAATGAAAAATGATTTTCAACTTGAGAAACAAAGGATAAAACAAAACTACAGTGTAACTTTCTATTTTAAAAATCTGGATTTTACTCTGTGTTGGAAAAGCAAAACATAGCTACTTGAAAGTTTAGAGAGATTTTTAAACCTGTCTTTATAATAAACAATTTTATTTGCAGTACTATCTTTAATAACATGTCATATGCACAGCATTAGTGAACACTTATCCTTTTTATTTCTCATTCAAAATTTTAAAAATGCATTCTTAAAAATATCTTTGAAAATTGTCTAGTCATACATATTTTTAATTTTGCCAAGAATTAAAAATGTTAATTTTTGTTCATTTATTTCACATCTATGTGTTATCCCACTGACAAAAAGAAAGATGTTTGTTTCTATGTTGTTCAGAGACATCTGAAAAATATCTTTATCTTTTACTTGTGCATTTCACCTGAATAGATATGGGCCAGAACTTTTCCAGGATTGTCTGTGTATTTTCTCTCTCATTCTTTTAAATTGTTTTATAATAGCAATTGCAAGAGTATAACTTATTCTATTTAAACATTTCTTAATGATGAGATTTCAGAAGTCTCAATTTTTATTATAAATTATTTGGTAATAAATCATTTTATATCTATATTTATATTTATATTGACTATATCTGTATATGAACCTACAATGATATCTATATAATTAATATCAATATTGACATATCTTAATGTACCTAAACTATTTATGTAGAACAGTTTTCTGTATGTGAGAATGCTAGGTAAGTAGCCACATTTATTTAAATATGTAAATATTGCTACCAGTCTATTTACTAAAAATATTATGAGATATTATACTACCACCATTTGATTTCACTATTCTGTATAGACTCATAATTAATAAATGTTTATTATTATTATTTTGCTGCACTCTTATAAGTGAAAAAATAATGTTACATTCTTAAATTTTTATCAGATTATTTATAATCCTGTACATATTATAGTATATTTTATCTTTTGTAAATTGTTCATATTATTTACTTATTTTAAATTTCTTCATTTTTATAGTTATTCTTAGAAAGCAAAATATTAACTCTTGGTTATATGTGGTACAACCATTTCCTTTCTGTCTCTTAGATTTTTAGTTATTTATGTTATTCAGTTTATGTAACCTTACATTTTTAAATTAAATTTGTTTTAGAATTTGAATATGACAATAGACAAACAAAATAAGTAATAAAATGATAACAATATAATATTATTACACATACACAAACATATGCATGGATGATATATTTAAAGAATTAGAAAACTTTAATGAATACTTAGAATTAATATTCATTCTATCTTAATGTATTCTGTAATGAAATATACCAAGATGTGATTTTTAGTCCGGCAATTTACTAGTCATCAACTAAATTATTTTTCTTCTGAACCTTTGTTTCTTCATCTTCTCTATGGTGATAATTATAAATCTAATCTCAAGACGAAAGAAGACAATAAATACCCCAAAATGTTAATAATATTTATTTGGTAAAGATAATAATAGAGAGCTCAAACATTCTGTTTAGGAGTAAAGACCAGGTTAAAAATACAATAAAAAAAAGTTACCAAAATAAACATGCATACATACATAAAATGAACTGCCCATAAGTGTAGGCAATATGAAGAGTCTGTCCTTCATGGGGAGGTAAAATATAAATGAGTAAATAGACTGCTTCTTATTAGGAATACTGAATACCACTAAAAAATTAATTTTTAACAACTTTAATATAGTTCAAACCAAAATATTAATGAAAATTTAAAATGCTTAGAAACTCAAGAAATATTTAGTTTCTTGTGAGAGAATAAATAAAAAAGTAGAACCCCCTCAAATAAAGTTTTGCAGTTGGAGAAACTGAAAAAATATATAGATTGTCTATCTTATAACTTTTAATAATAAAAAAGGAGGAAATTGTTACTCATTTGTCCCAATAATGCCTTAGGAAATGGGGAAGACAAAAAATATTTTGAAAATAAGTAGAATCAAAATACATTAATATTTTAAGAATTTTTTTAAATAGAAAAAACAACAGATGAACTAATATAATGTTTAGTAATATATAATAATATATCTAATATGCTACAGAAAGGATAAATATGAGTAAGAATCTTCAAGAGTAAAAAGGTAAAATTAACCTTAAAAATTAGAGAACTTTCTATGAGTTTTAAATAATACATTGCTGATCCGTGTCCTATTGTTTAATTAGGTATAATGTATATAAGTAATTATTTCTTCTTTTGTCACTCTCTTTAGTCTGGCTAGTGAATTTTCTCTTCTAAATTATTTGAGAGCATTCATCACATTAGTTGCATTTATTGCCATTTAATTTTACTATGTGTAAATGTATTCATGATAAAGAAATGTGTAGTAGTCAGAGGAGAAACACAATTGAGGCAAACAAAGGTATTCTGCATGGAACAATTTAAAAAGGGCTCTGCCTTCATTCTTCACTTGGACTTAATTGAGAGTATACAAGGAACTTAATTTATAAATACAGTGCTCACTAATAAGATTGTTACCTGTTAATGTCAAATCCTTTTTTATATATATTACGAAACATCATAGGTAAATTACGTAAAATTATGAACTAACTTTTTTTTACAAATATTTAATTTCCAGTCAAATGTTTTATTTCTATTAAGATTTGAAGAATAGTTCAAAATACATGAAATCATTTATGTGTATGGTGTTAAGATTCAATTAAATCCAAGTTAGATTAGTGATATTTTACTGGGTCCAATAACTTGCATTTTCTTTTAGGGAAACTGGGGTGCTACCAATTTAAGTTGTTTAGTAAATAAAGTCAGACACCAAATCAAAATTTTAGAGTTTCCTGTAAATATATTATCCTGCTGTGAGTTGTCCCACTTTGCCATTCGCTTTAAATTTGTTAAAAATGACTTCATTTTTAAAAAAATCAGTAAGATAATGAACTTAACATTATAAATAATAACCATGTACTTATTGACTTGAATATTTACACATTGTCTTTAATCTATATCAGCCTTATGTTGTTTATGTCCAAAATTAGTTTGACTTAGATAATTTGCTAATACCTTCCTAGTCTAGTTCTCTGAGTCTTAAGAAAAACTGAGTAGCTAACATTTGTTTGACATGGATTTTACTTCTCAAATAATACAGTAATGTATAATTATTAAAGAAATATTTATTTGTCATTTCAACAGTATTTCTGAAAAATTATAAGGGTTTCTGTGTGAGGCTTTCTATGCAAAAGATGCTTGAGAAATAGTTACAATGCCTGTTAACATTTTATAGGCTTAAATAAGTTCTGATATATAAAAAAGACTTTAACTTTATTTAATTTATTATTGTTCAAATATTTTGGAAGAAGACATAATTCCTATAGCACAGACCCAATATCTCTTGAGGCAAGTGCTGTAACTTGGAATCACACTCCCAGATACCAATAGTTTAAATTTGCCTCAGCGGTTGTGTTTACTTTTCAAGATACTTGATATTCTGTTTTCCCAATTTATGTTTTTTTTATACATGCTTAAGAACATCAATGGTGATTTTTAAAATAATCCATAAAATTGAATAAAATGATTCTAAAATTGATAGTATTATCACCAATTAATATGAAATTGTTAGATGTTAGCCATATTCTATTCATTGGTCTAAATGCAGTTGAAAATCTGGAAATATACATAGTATTTCAGATAAAGTACTATTCACAATGCTAATAATTGAGAGTTATGATCAGTGTAATACTGATTGAAATTCATTTTTAAAATCAAAATTTTATAATCTTTGAAAAGTATTATATTTCTAAAGTTATTTAATCATTGAAAACACCATTATATTCCAAGTATCTGATCTTTTTTGACCATCTTTTCCAAGATATTTTTGAATATGCAATTAGTTACATAAACATTTTCACAAGCACAAGTAATATGTTTCTAAATCATGTTTCACCTCATTTTTATGATTTGCACAGATGACTTTTCTCCTTATTCTCTTTGCGTGGCATAGTCTCTGGGACCAGGAAGTCTCAAAATAAATATTTATTAAGTTAATTTACATTCTTGATCAAATTAGGTACTTGATTCCTACAAGTGCCTATTTACATATTTCAAGGGAATGAGTAGATTTTACTCTCTGGCTCAATGCTTTTTCTCATATGTAAATATCTAGATTAAACTTTAGGTCAAAATCAGTCCTTTTTTTTTCCCTCCCGATTATCTCATAGAAAATTAAAACCATCTGCACTAAAATTGGTCAACATTGTTGGCTGTCTTAAGTGAAGCAGTATGAATCAGATATTTCTCATTTGTTTCAAGCTTTCCAAAATACATTAGAAAGTAAAAGAGAAAAGTTTTTAGACCTTCCAATATATCCTTAACAATAATAACAAACATGCTTATTTAGCTGCCATTATATTATTGAAGAAAGCAAAATAAAGTAGGTGGGATACAGAAAATAAGTGAATATATTTCTCTTTATTACTGTAGGTAAGAGACGGGTTAAGAAATATAATTTATCCAGGGAGTCAAAAAATTATTTAATTGTTTCAAGACAGTTTTAATTTTTACATAAATCTTGTAAAAACTTTGCTAGATTGATGAAAAAAATAAATTTAACTTATTTAAACAGACAACAGTAAATGTGTTTGATTTCTTATTTAAAGTGCCATTTGAATACTCAAAGGAATTCTACATTTGGCTGAAAAAGCACAGACCATCATTTAACCAGAGTGCTGTGTAACTTCTGGCAGACAAAAAAAGGCATTATTACTATTACTATCATCATCATGATCATCACCACCATCGCCATTATTATGAAAAACAGCAGTTTTTCTCCCCCTGGGAATTCTAATATGGATACAGTTCAGCCTGTAAAAATTGTGCTGTACATTAAATAAAATGAGTAAATGAAAGGATGAGAAAATAGCTCTGATGTTTTATTACCTTGGAATCAGGGACTATAAAGAGACCTGAATTATACAATGTAAAATTATGAGAGTATAAAATGGCACAATGTGCAGTAATTTATAATCAATTTAGTATGTGTCAAGTCATAAATCTGTTCTTCAAATGGATTTCTCACTGTTGGAATGAGTGTTTAATTTTAATGTTTATGTTTTTCTTCTGTGTTGGTCTTTAAGGAGTTGTTTTAATAAAATTTCACAATACTCAAAGATATTTTTGATCTGGTCCAATCATAGCATTTTAAATATGCGGAAAACTTCACAAGTTGTTAATATATTCAGATTGACGTTTTCAAAACCTGATATCTAAAAGGTGTACATAAATTGCACATTTGAGTATCTTTGTTGACAAGCAAATAACCATTTTCATGCCTAACTGCTTACTGAAATGAAGTGATTCTGCATTTAGGTGCCAAATTCAGTATCTGAATTGAAAGAGTTACCTCAATATTGGAGAAGATTAAATGTACTTTAGGGTGATCTTTAGTGTTTTTCAAGATTATTTGAAATATGGAAAGAAGTCATTAAACTGGGTATTTATTTGGTTATGCTAGAACCTTAGCTAGAATGCAGTATCTAGTATGATGTATTTTACATGAATCTTGAGCATATGCATTTTAATATAATGTGTCTCTTCAAAACACAGTTAAGTTTCACATTGTTTCTAGACTGTTAATGTTTTTCCTAAGCAGCATCATTTCAGAATTTCAAAATATTTTCAATTAATGTACTGAACAAAGTGCACACAATTAGATATTTATGGCAGGTAGAGAAGAACAATGCAAAATGAAATGTGCTACCTTCACTGCAAAGAATACTTACTATAGGTGAATAGTGCATAAATTCATAACAAAACTATGTGTGCCTGATACTGCAAAAAGCTCCACAGGGACATTTTAAAGAGGGAAATGCAGGTGAAAATATATTTTGCTTCAGGGAAAGATTCAGTTGCCTGAAAAATACCAAGTTAGTACTTAAAATATACTTAAAATTTTTTTTACCTGAATAAAAGGGAGCAAAGTATTTCTGAGATCCTTTCCAAAGATATTAGCCAATTCTGGGGCTAGCTATTTGAAATCTATATGGAAAGTTTTGAGAAGACAAAGTAGAGGCCAAAAATGAAGGTACTTCAGTTAGAAAAAAAAAAGTGGAAGTGGAAGTTTACAGAAAAGAAGGGGAACGGCAGAGTAATGGTGTGTGTATTCATGTAAAGAAATGTACAGATAATCATTTTGCTAAAGTACTCCTGTGAGTTTTTAAAAAATGATCCTTTTTCCAGTGTGAAATGAACATCTTATTCTTGATATATTCTTTAGTATTTAAAGAGCTTTCTCATCAAAAGTAAAATATCACTATTTGTACCTTGACTAATCTTCAATTTATTAATTATTAAACAATTAACATTGATCTCAACTGCATACTGCTCAAACAAGCAATAAAAATATGTTTGACAAGTTAATTTTCCCAAATCTGAAGAATGTTGATTTACTTAATCTAACAAATACTTGTGAATATTTGATGGCAATTTCAGTTCTGCTAAATTAGAGATTTTAATATTTGAACACATTAAACAGCAAAGTAAAACAATACGAGATTACAGTTTCAATCAATAATTCACCTGAAATCCAGTTATAAAGTGCAAATCCTAGGGATTTAAGTGTTTTTTCCATTATCTTTTAAAATTTTTATTTCTATTTCTTTACTATATTTTAAATTCTTACTTTTATTTATTACTTTTTATTCTGAAACTTATTTCTTTTTATTTAAAAGAGTTATAATTAAGATCATCTAACTGATGAAATTGGAAAGATGGTCAAAAATCTCTTTCCAGAACTACATAATTTGGTAAACTTTTACCAGTTTTTCTAATCAAGTACTTTATGCTAAAGGAAAGGATCCTTGTAGTTAGACCTTGCCCAGTGTTTGTGGAGATGTCCAAATTATTTACCTGATATATTAATAATGTAATTTTAGGGTTGTATGGTAAATCTTAATGTTTAACTTTACAAGAAACTCCAAACTGACTTCTAAAGTGATCATATATTTTGACATTCCCACTAGTAATCAGTGAGAGTTTCTATTGTTTTGAACCTTCATTAGCACTTGATATTGCTGTTTGTGTGTATTTTACACATTCTATTAGGTGTGTAGTGGTGTGGCATTGTTTTAACTTACATGTGACTAATAAGATTTGACATCTGCGTATCTCACTGGTGATGGATCTTTAGCTATATTTTAATTCTATGATCCTCTTTGACTTTTTACCCTGAGTTTAATTTCACTCTCACCACATTATATGGTCCAGAATCTTTTTGTACTTTCAGAACATTCTCTCCCAACCATTGTTATGATAATCTACCCAGGACCAGCATCATATCAGTTTTTCTGTCTGCTTCTGTATTTACCTGTGAAAATCAGTCTCTCTCTCTTTAGAAATTTTTCTTTCTTTCTTGAGAATTAGCCAAATTTATTCTTTTTTTATTTTCAATTTAGCTTTATTTCTAATTGCTTCCAGCAGGAACGTTTGATAACTGTCTAGTCATGATTTTTCTGGAACAAAGAAATCATACTGAATTAATTTTATTTACTGGAAGGATTCCCCACTGCAGATTTATTAACCTATTGTTTAGTGACTTATATGTTTATGTTTTTTCTCTCTTTACTAGGTGTAAATTCCATGAAGGCAAAGACTTGAACCATCAATCACAGAGAAGTTAAATGAAAAAAGTTGAATTTGAACCCAAGCTGTCTGACTCTAGGGCCTGTGTATTCAACTGGTAAGTTATCTTGCCTCATAATTTTAGCTTATAATTTTCCTTTTAATAAAATAGTTTTCAGTGTTTATTGTAGAAAGAGCACACAGAAAGTTCTTTGCATGTGTGACTTTTTTTAATATTTGCAATACATTTAAGTAGGTGTATTTATTTCCATTGTGCTGATGAGAGAAATGATCATTTCATGAATTAATAGGTAATTACTAGCAGAATTCAAACCCAAAGCTATCATACTTCAGAAGTCCTGATTGTCTTTCATTTCTTTCTTTTCTTGTTTCTTTATTCTTTCCTTCTATCCTTCCTTTCTTCCCATCTTTGTTTCTTCCTACCTTACTTCTCTCTTTCCTTCTTACCTTTCTATATTCTTCCCTTCTCCTTCCTTGCTTCCTTTCTTTTTTTTTACTTTTTAAATATGTATTGATATTTACTGAGCTCTAGTCACTTCATATTCAAGGCACTAGGGGTAAAACAATGAACAAAACCAGCATGTTTGATGTCATATGAGATGTACATTCTAGTAAGATAAAAAAAATAAGTAAACAAATGAGATATTATTCAATTTGGTAAATATTGTGAGAGGAACTAAATGAGTGACTAAAATAGAGATTAACAGAACCATGTTATCTCACAGGTAAAATGGGGCTTCTCTGAGGAAGTCATATTTTATCTGACTATAGAGAATGAGAAGGATCTAGTTTTGCAAGAAGTTTAGAGAAACAGCATTTTAAACATAAGAGAAGCATGCAAAAACACCCTGCATTGAGAAAGACTTATGGAACACCACCTTTATGTCCACATAAAGTGTGCAACAGTAAGTTGTTAGTGAACAGCAGTAAGCAGGTACAAGGTAAAGTTAAAATCAGGGCTGTCTCTTGAGATTTATTATAAAGTATTTTTTATGCCACTTGTGGCCAGGTACAGTTTGTTCAGAAATGTTTAATATTATTTAAACATATATTTTAGGATTTGCCATCTTTGCAAATTCTATTTTTTCTACCTGTGTTGCTCTTTTATTCCTCTTGGAAAAACACATAAGTCCCTTTTTTTCTTTTAAAGGTTTTCCCCATGTTTCTACAAACATTTTTAATTGCTACCTCTTCTAAGTAGCTCTTATAATTTTGTCATGCTATTTACCACATTGTAAGTCAAATAATCTATAGCTGTGAGTCTCTCCACTAAACTGAGAGCTTCTGAGGCAATGATCTTTTATTCATTGTGTATTCCAGAACATGCTTTTTAAAAAGTCAGGTATGTTGTGTTCTAATTTACATAGGGTAAATGTAAACCTTTCTATTGTGTAGTACAATGCATTTTGACACACGCACAAAAAATGCAGTCGTATTGTAAGTGCACTCATGGCATAGAATATTTTCATAAACCGAAAAAGTTCCCTTATGCCCTTTGCATTCAAACCTTCTCTCTTTCCATTTCTTTGCAATTGGTGATCTGTTTTCTATCTCTATTGTTTTGCCTGTTCCAAATATATAAATAGAATTATACAGCATAAACTTTTTAATCTCGATTTTCTTACTAAGTGGTTTTGGACTGACACTAGTTAGTCATGTGTATTAGTAGTACATCTATTTATATTGCTGATTAATGTCTCAAAATATTAAGGGAGTATGATTTTTTGTATATTTACATGTTGCAGGACATATAGGTTGTTTCTGAGGTGAAGATTATCAATACAACTTCTGTAAATATTCATGTGTTGATGTTTTGTGGATATATATATATAAAAATTTATTTAACTTAGGCAAATGTCTAAGATACTTAGAACTCGTGGGTCATATATTTAGAGCATGTTTAAATTTGTAAGAAACTGGCAGACTATTTTCTAAAGTAGCTATACCATTTTACATTCCCAATATCAATGTATGAAAATATGTTATTCCCCAGCTGGTATTTTCAAATTGCCTTTCCCCCACTTTATAGTTATTTTAATAGGTGTGTTATGGTATATCACAGTGGTTTTAATTTCTTGAGTGACAATGGTGAACATTTTTCATTTGCTTATTTCCTATTCATATATCTTCTTTGATAAAGATTGTATGAAAATCATCTTCTACTTTAAAATATTCTAAATTTTGAGAATTTTTATATATTATGGATACAAGTAATTTCATAAACATTTAAAAATATTTTTATTTGTGCCATTTCTTTTAATTTTTGTAGTAACTTTGGAAAAGTAGAAGTTTTCATTCTGACAAAGTCCAATTGATGAATATTTTAGTGTATTGTATTACACTGTTTTGTCATGTAAAAAAAATCTGTGCCCAACAAAGTCACAATGATTCTCTTCAATGTTTTTTGTAGTAGATATATATATGAGGTTTTACATTTTAGTTTATGATCAACATTCAGTATTTTTTTTAATGAAACACAGTATGTAAGTTTGAGGTTCATTTGCTTGTATGTGATATTCAATTGTTTCATTATTATAAACTGACTAAAATGACTTTTCCATTGACATGCTTAGCATATTTGTATCAAGTCAATTGACCATGTATATGAGGTTCTATGTGTCCACAATGTGTGATTCATGTTTATGCATTTCCCAGTATTGTATTCTCTTGATAACACTAGCTTTATTTTAGGTCTTGAATTCAGGTAGTGTGAGGTTTCCATCTTTGTTCATCTACACTAGCTTATTTGTTTTTTCACATATTATAATCACTTATTGTAATCTGTTTTTTTTAAACGCCTGCTGGGAATGTAATTGGATTGTGATGAATTTATAAACTCTAATCTCTAAAACAAATCCCTGTTTAATATCACTATTAAACTCTAACATATAGATAGTAACAAAGTAGAGTAACATGGCTATAGCCAACAGTGAAAGCCAAGCCATGCCTGGAATTAGATGCATAGTGAGTCTTATCTAAGTCACATTAATGGACATTTAGGATTAATGATCATTTAAGTAAATTTTGGATAGTCATGCTAGAGAAAAAAGTGAATATATACTGTGTGGCAGCAAAATAAAATCCATCATAGGTAAAGAAAATTTTTATATTATTTTTTAAAGGTAAAGATTCTACTTTCCTTAGTACACATTACTTTTAATTTAGAATAATTAAAAGACTATACAGCAAGACTAATGCAGAAGCAAATAATTATAGTTTAGAGAGGAGATAGCAATAAAAATATGACAATATTATATATGATAGTTATATTTATTTAAAAATCAGCTTTCTTCTTGTTTTAGGGACAATCTGAAATGGTTTTATGCAGTCTAACTGACATCATTACTAATGATTTGTTTCTTAAGTTAATAGAAATGCACTCTCTGGATAGCTTCAAATTCCTGTCATATATAAATGCTTTTAGCTCTTTTCATGCCATCATGTTTATGTACCATCATCAACGTGTGGCACTTTGTGCTTATTTAGTTCTCTTAAGTGGGCCTTAATTAACAAATGGTTTGACATCTCTTATGTAAAGTGAGATTTAAGCTAATATTTTTAATGAATTTATGTAGAAATGGAACTTTGCAGGGTAATATTATAAGCCTGTTATTATTCAATTTAGAGATTCATGATTGATGAATCTCTAAATAGACTTTTGAATGTTACCAATGCATATTTTTATGATCAGAAAGGATAATAATAGGAAACTCTGAAGAGAATAATTGGAATAAAATAATATGAAGATATAATGTGATATTGGAAAGAGATCATGTGTTGCTCAAAAATGGAATTAAAATGTTTTCTTCAACCAAATCAATATCAGCTGTATTTGTGAGGAAGAGAGTCATATAGGTATGTGATTATTATCGAGATTATCTCTTCCTCTCCTTGAGAAAAAGGCAAAACAAAACAAAACAAAACATTGTGTAGACACAATTATTTAGAGAGATCTTTTTGTCTCGTCAGAATCTAATGCAATAGTTGGAAAATTTGTTTAATCTCCAGGTTCTTTTAAACAGCCTATTCTTGGAACCTGGAAAGCAAAACATCTGGATTGTGGGATGAATGTTTTAAATTAGCCTGAAAAATGCAAATTTTTCTATTGTAGAAATTTTCAATTTTGCTTTTGTATGTCATGATTTTTTTGTGCTCATTTTTAAAATAATTTTATTAATCCCAATTTAGTTTTAAAACTTTCATTGTAGAGCTAATAAAACAGGATACCAGACAGATTAATTAATTTTATTAAATAGGCTAGTTACTTTACCACCATAAAGACAGAGCCTGAGGCTAAAACTACAAATAAAGCAATATTTACAGCTTCACTATTAAACATCATGTAGAAAAAATCCTCATAAAATGTACTTTTACCCTTCACTCATTAATTTCCTAAAATTCATCATAAAAAGGCATTTCCCAATTTAGAATAAAAAAATAAAATATTTTGCTTTAAAGCTATACAGAAGTTATAATTCTATACTGATTTTTAGTATTTATTATGTTTTTTAAATAAATTAAATAAGATAGTCTCATAAATTAAATCAAACATGGTATTATTAATAACAAAGTCTCACACAGTTGAAACGGTATGGGCCCAAATGGCCAGTAGGGTTTGTATTGTAGCTGAGGAATACTGAACTTTGTGGATCTGCCACTTTGGAAGCTACCTTGCTCTTTGTCCCAAAGGCAGATGTTTGTTACCTTGTTCTTCAAGGTTACTCACTGAAAATCCAAACCTGAGAAATATGCCAAGTAAAGAGTTGACAGAACCTTGCATTCTAGGCACAGTAAGTTCTACAGGCACATAAATGATCCATTAAGGAACGTCTCTACCCAATCTGTTTTGTATATGAAATAAACAGATTCCCTATAGCATAGATAGATGATAGCCAGATGATAGGTAGATTAACATATGACATATATATTACAGATTCAAGAAATCAATTGTATATATTAAGTAATTTTATTTTTTTTCAATGTGGAAAGAAATTCTACCAACTAGTCAGTGAGAAACTAATTTGTTATCATATTTATCATTGAGTTCTTGCTATACTCCACAGTAGAAGTAGAAAAGAGATGGAATTTTTTTCCCTGGTCAGGCAGTTGGGAAGACAATATGTACTTGCTTTTTAAGATTGCAAATTTTTATAGGTAAATTAGTGTTGTCATTGGCATTAATCATGTTATTTTTTCTTTCTTCCTGAATAATCTTTTGGAATTGCTTTCAGAGTCAGATATGAGCAACCTCACTCCCCGCCCCTCACACAGTATTACTTGCTTTTTGTGAGCACACATTATTTTAAATTAGATAACCTCTATATGCCTGATTACCTGTATTATTTACCAGTAATGTCTTACAATCTCTCCAAAAAAAGTCCCAAGAAAATTTAATTTGTATTACTAATGAATTGTGTTTGATAACATAATTTAGAAGTTGAATTCCAGAGATATTTTGAAAAGGCTATATTAACGAAGAGTATATTGTCTTTAATGTATCTATAGGATGGCAATACTTAAGGATGTGTACATAATCTCTGATGTTTTTAAAATGTCATTCATATTATATTCAAACATTAAAGAGATTTTAAAAAGCAATATGATAACATTTTATGATGCAAATTAGGTAGTTGATATGCAGATTATTTCACAACAGGAAATTTAGCTGGAGATATTCAAAACTCTGGTCAGTTGTAACCTAAAGTTATGCCTTTCACTCTTAGAATTTTATACCTGGAATGACTTATGAAAACCACAGCTTACATTTATATACTTTCAGAAGAATAAACTAGAGTTTAAAGTTGTCTCTTTACAGTAAGGTAGTAAATTAGAAGCAAATCTGAAAACAAGTTCTTTTATTTTCTAACCTGGAGCTTTACCTAGGGATGAAATTAGGTTAATTTGTAAAAATTGATCAAAATCTCTACCTACAGAAACAGGGAAATACAGATTTAATGAGATTTTTAAATTAAAATCATATACTACTAATAATATTGGATAATATTTATTGAGAGTTTACTACTTATTAAACACTATTTATTCTAAGTGATTTATATATGAAAACCTTATTTAGTCTGTATCTAAATATACATATTGTACTTTTTATTACATTTTCAAATTAGTAATGAGAGACCCACAGATTTAATTTTCACAAGATTAACAATGTAATAAATGATAGAACCATAATTGTATGCAAGTAGTGAGACTTCAGAGCAAGTTTTCAACCATTAAAGCATGTATTAAACCACAATCTAAGATACAGAAAAATGTAAGAAAAATAGAATATGAGAAAGAGAAATTAATTTTACACTCATTATGCACATAATGTCTGATTCATTCTAACAAAAGAGGGGGAGGTGAACAGAAATTGAATCCTACGAGTTGTTCCCTCTGGCAAAACTCCTACATGCTGAAACTGTTCCTAAATATGGTAGATACAAATGAGAAGATGTGACTAGAAAAATGTGGGTGGATCCAAAATAATTTGTCCAAAATACATCATTTGTCTTTGCGATTCTCAAAGAAATGATTAAGAATCATGACGTAAAGGTTAATAGGTGATCTTAAAAATAGAATTATACAGTAGGATAATAATGTTTCTAAACTGATTCATGTTTTGTTATTCATCAAAGCCCAGATAATTACAAGCATCCCTTTGACCAGTGTTAGAAGAAATTGCTAAGTGCTCCTTCTAGTGAAAAATATGTCATTCCCACCAAGCACATTAAAATAATTTTTCATCTTTAAATAAGCTCTTGTGCCTACCTTCTAATTCCCAACTATTTTTATTGGTCAGAAGCATAATGAAATGTTACTGAGAAATGATGCATCATTTCTAATGACCAAGTCAAACATTTCTTCAAACTTTCTCTTGCCTCTACTGCCTGGACCTTCCCCTTAGCCTCCATCAGTAACTCTCTTGTACACATCATTTGGAGAGAACAATTCTAGTTATCTAAATCATATGGTAGATATCAGATACTTCCAGCTTGGCCTGTTGCTGACTATGGTGTCAGCTTGGAAAAATCACTTATTCTCTTTCATTTAGTTGTGTAAAAAGAGAAAAAAACTTTAGTTATTTATTGTAATGATTAGTTAATGACTCTAAAGCACTAAAGAAGTTCTAAAATATACTGGATGATGGAGGAATCGAAATTTGTGAATACAGGAGTTCAATTCTCCACCAGCTCTTGAGGCTATAAATACAGTATTACAGATCTCATTAGTTTCTAGCATTTGGTGTTCCCATGAGTTAACGTTTTACTTACATAAAAACTATTAAGAGTAAGTCATGCATTTACATGTCTGTCAACAGTTTTATTGGAAGATTTTTTTAAAAATTTATTTATTTAAATTAGTTTCAAGCATACAGTACATTGATTAGACATCTATATAATTCAGAAAACAATCCCACCAGTTACTCCCTCCCTGCCCTGACCCTTCACCTAGCCATCATATTAATGCTAACTGCATTCCCTCTTCTGTGCTCCCTTAAAACTGTATTTGCATTTGAGGCATAATATGAATTTGGATTTTGCTATAAAATTATATGGGATAATCTTTGTAAAACAGTGTTTAGAAAAGATAGCTAAATTAGAGAACTGCACACTGCTATGAGATTATCTACTTTATTATTATTGAAGAAGTTATATTCAAAATCTCTCAAATATTATTTTTTAAAATTTTGTCTAACAAAACAAATATTGCTTAATTCATATAGAAAATATTTTTAACATTCTTAGTCAAGTGGCAAGTGAATATTAGCCAATGGAGGTATGAGATTTTTTTGCATTTGAACATTGGAATTCTTTATTTAAGGATTATTGTTAATTTACAGACATAACATGGAATATGGTCACTTTTAGACTGCCAGGGATAAAGTATTTTGATATTATACCCAAAAGAGTTATAAACATGATGATGCACACTTTAATGTAATGCAGCATAGCCTGCAATATGTTGTCATGCAGAACTGCAGATTTTTTCAAAGAAAATTACTTTTTAAATGCCACATTTTTATGCTCTTAATGATAGAGAACACAGCAAATATTGACTGTGCTATGTTAATTTCTCATTTCACCACTTTCTCTCAGACCTGTGTTTCTCTTAATTTTGATTTCTTGAATTATTCTGTTTTATACAAACTATATAGGCCCAAAATGACTTTAAAGTTGTTTCGATAATATACTATTTCTTAATAGATATATTTAACTTACTTCAGTTTTTATGCCTTCTTTCTTTTTGTTTTACATAAATTATGATACCATTAATCCTTATACTTGCACAGTTACCATATCTGTACATTTTCCATTGTAGAATATTCATTACTCAAAAGGCATTCTACCAGTCTACCAGGATTCATGTATGTTAATTAGCTTAGAATTAATTAACCCTTTTATTAATGATATATTTGCTAAGACCTTTTATACTATATTTTAAGAGAATTCATATGTATTTTTGTATCTATTTTATTTTTATCATTAAATTTTGTGAAACCTTGGGCTACATATAGAAAGTATTTTCAATATTTTCTAAACACTACAAGTTATAAAGTAACAGAATATTTCCTTAAATAAGTATTTCTGAATTTAATAAAATAAAAAACAGTAAGTTATTTACTGGGGAAAAAAAGTTTATTTAATTTACCTGAGGAGATAGTAAAAACATGATTGATTTCTAAGGGTTGAGGATACAGAGAGAGGGGATGAATAGGTGGAGCATAGGCAAATTTTAGAGCAGTGAAACTATTCTGTATGATACTGCAATAGTGCACACATGTCATTATACAATTGTAAAAACCCAAAGAATGTACAACAAAAAGAGTGAACCCTAATGTAAAGTATGGACCTTAGCTAATAATAGTGTATTAATATTGGCTTAATAATTCTAACAAATGTATCACTCAAATGAAAGATATTAATAATAGGAGGAATGGGGGGTGGGGCAGGCTGTGGCAGTATATGGGAACTTTCTTTACTTTCACTCAATTTTTTTCTATAAACCTAAAACTATCCTAAAAATAAAATCTATTGATTTTTTTAAAAAAACCTAATTTAGATTCAACAAGAAACATTGGCAAGAGCAAGACTTTTGGCTTCATTGAGATATAAATTTGCTAACAATATGCCTGAGGATCATTTACATTATCTGTGCTTTGGTTTGATCATCTATAAAGGAGATTAATAATAACTACCTTAAACATTTATTGTGAATGCTGTTAGATGATATCCATAAAGCAACCAGCATAGTACTGCTGCTAAGCATGTTCTTAACAATTAACAGATAGTATCAGATCGCATGTAGATATGTGTTCATTCATTTAATAAATATTTGGTTAGTGCTTTCTGTACAGCAGGCGCTGTTTCACATGCTGAAAAAGTGAGGAGAGTTGAAATCCCTGTCCTCATAAGACTTTCAGCTAACAGGTCTTTTGTAATCTTTCATTTTTAAACAGATAAAACCCTTTCTTAAAACACCTAAAGGAATTTCTGGTTCTTGCATCGAACCCTGACTGATAGATACAGAATGGAAGTTTACGTAAATTCAAATCAAGAGAGCTGTTTTGCATTCCAACTCTGTAAATAAGTGGTATGATATTTACAAATCTGTAAATGTGTGAGTTTAGGTTTATTCCTATCTAAATGAGAATTGTAATGTATTCTTCTGATCTTATAAAGCTATATGGTTAATTTGTAAATGATAATGTCATATAATGTTACAGCATTATAACCAAAACTTTGCATGTGTTACATAGTCTAATTTGTCAGTTGGTTTGCTAGAAAATAAATACGAAGGCATTGTTAGAGGCTATGTACATTACAATCTATGGAGTTCTAGCATCACTACAATAAGATATACAGATATATATGTGTTATTTAAAACTTCATCAGCGTTATACAACAATTTTCAAATTTGCGGACATTTTTAACTATGTCCTAGGCAAAAAGCTGGGAGAAATGTCAAAAATTCTGTTAACAGATACTATCTGTTAATGTCAAAAATTTTGATATAAAAAGCAAAACTAAAAAAAATGAATTACAGTTACAGGCTGCTTAATGAAAGTGATACATTCTGAGAAATATATCTTTAGACAAGTTTGTGTAACATCATAGTTACACAATCTAATTACACACAACTAGATTGTATGACCTACTATATATCTAGGCTCTGTGTTATAGCTTGTTGCTCCTAGGCTACAAACCTGTACAGCATGATACTAGGCAAAACAACACAAGATTAATTCAGGCACAAGAGAAAATAATGCAATTAAGAGATGCAGTAAACAACAGATATAAAGCTACTGTCCGGTGTTACACAGCACAATTTTGTAACAAAGTTTTATTTTTACAGTTAAAAAATACATTCTAAAATACTGATAAAAGTATAATATAGTAAATACATAAACCAGTAACAGTTGTTTATTATCATTATTAAGTATTATGTACCATATATTGTATGTGCTGTACTTTTATAAGACGGGCAATGTAGAAGGTTTATTTACACTAATATCACCACAAGCACATGAGTTATGCATGGTGCTATGATGTTATGGCAGCTATGATATTACTATGATTTTCCAATTCCATTCTAATATTTTGGGCCCAGCATTGTATATGTGGTGCCTTGTTGACCAAAACAACCTTGCGTTGTGCGTCAGGGGTTCCTAACCCAGTTTCTAACCCATGGCATTAGTCCATGGCCTGTTAGGAACCAGGCCACACAGCAGGAGGTGAGCAGCAGGTGAGCTAAGATTCATCTGTATTTGTAGCCACTCACCAGCAATAGCATCACCGCCTCAGCTTTACCTCAGGTCATCAGGCATTAGATTCTAATAGAAGCACCAGTCCCTAGTACCGAAAAAGTTAGGGACTACTGTTGTGCATGACTATATTTAGCCTCTGGCTTTACTTTTTTTAGATTGCGCAAAAGAACTTAATTAATAGATATCTGTATATCATACAGAAGGCTTGTAAGTAATCTTAATAGTTCAAAGCTAGACTGTATCTACAAAGTAGTGGCAATATTTAATGCTCTTTGTGTAAGTGAGAACTAGAGTGAGATTTAACAAGAATTAGAATATCAACATTGAGACTTGAAATGGGGGCTACTGGGATGGAGCTACTATTGTCTGGATTAGAGAAGTATATAGTATAACTTGAGTGGTTTGATAACAGAATTAAAAAAAGTAGTGGCGACAAAATTCTCACATTCTTATAGATATATTGATATATTCATATACAATATGATAAATATGTAATTACATATATGTATACATATTATATATAAAATATATAATATATAATATATAATACATATAACATAATATATTATACATATTATGCATTATATATTATATTATGCATATATTATATATTTTATATTATATTGTGTGTTTTATGTATACATATATTATATTACATATATGTATATTATATATATATTATATTGCATATATGTATATTGTATTGCAGATATGTATATTATATATATAACATGTATACATAATATTCAAAATACATATAATCATTTTGAGCTTGCGTCTCAACAACATGGCAAAGTGGAGATGAGATTAATCTTCACTCCTTTTTTTCTCATATTTTGTTGCTGGGCCTTTATGTCTTCTGTGCTATTTTACAATGGCAGTAATTTTTGCTTATTTCATAATATTAGAAATGTGAAGAATGATTAGAAGACATATACTTAGAAGTGTTTCAGATGCTAAATACTAAATTCTGATAATGCACTTTTAGAGAAAAAGAAAAACCGAAAAGATTAATTAGCCAGATATATTTTGATTCATGAATAGGTCTAATTTTGATGTATATCAGGACACACCTAAATTACATGTACATATACAATCCTGCCCTCAGTGTCAAAAATACAACTTATGTAACTCTCAACCCTACTAATAGGTCAGGTTCTGTTCTAAACTCTTTACTAATATTGATTCATTTAGCACTCACCACAACTCCATGAAGTTAAATTTATTGTTCAGTTGCTTAAAAGAGGATACTGAAGTATAGTAGGTTAAATGACTTACCTGAGGTCATATAAAGGAAGTAAACGGTGGAATTAGAATTTAAAAAGAATTGCCTGGCTTCAGAGCCTATACTCTTAACTTCTCTGCTATGTTGTCACTCACTGAGAGAATCATTTTATTCAGATCCTAACATTTGAATTATGATGAAAAAAAGAAAAAGTTTGTGCTCTGTGGAATACAAGCATAAGCAGCTTATGTTGTTTCATTATGACAAATTTTGCCATCGTAGAAAATATTCTCTTAGAAAATTTTACTTTATCTTTTAGGGTTCTAATATTATATAGATAAGGACTACATTGAGATAATTTGCCATTTTTGTCTGAAAGTTAAAATTTTTTCCCACTGTATATTTCTTAGAATATCTTCATAATAGGTTTTCTCTCTCACTTCCTTCCTTCCTTCCTTCCTTCCTTCCTTCCTTCCTTCCTTCCTTCCTTCTTTCTTTTTCTTTCTTTCTTTCTTTTTCTTTCTTTCTTTCTTTCTTTCTTTCTTTCTTTCTTTCTTTCTTTCTTTCTTTTCTTTTTCTTTTTCTTCTCTCTCTCTCTTTCTCACCTTCCTTCCTTCCTTCCTTCCTTCCTTCCTTCCTTTCTTCCTTCCTTCCTTCCTTCCTTCTTTCCTTCTTTTCTTCCTTTCTCTTTTTTTCTTCCTTTCTTTCTTTTTTTTAATGTTTCCATTTTAGTTAAAGCCACTGTTGCTGTAGAGGTGAAGACTTACTCTTAACTGTTCTATAGTATAAATAGACCCTACACTTTCCCAATCTACAATGAGTAGTTTAATTACTTTAATAATACTTAAATTTGAGTATATGTAGTAAAATTGTATTATCTTCTTCTTATGATTTCTATTGATATTAGTATTTATTAAAATGTATACCAGGCTGTCATTAGATTAAGGGCAAGCCTGTAACAATTTACACTTACCTTCTTTAGTATGTTCAAAATTTTACAGGTAAATTTCTCAAATTTTAGACAACTCAAGTTTCCAAGTATTGATTGCTCTCAAATTTGAGAATTTTTGACATGTGGAGTTTGGAAAGATGGTTGTAGAACAAGAACTCAAGAAACTTACTATAAAATTAGAGATTTTAAACTACATGAATCTTTTGGAAAATACAAATATTGGACTATTCATAAAGTGCTTTGGACTAGGCATCACAATTGTTGATTTGGAAGTTATTTATATATTCAGTTGGTTAAGTGTATTACTATTTTCAGTAGTTCCATGAGAGATAAAATATACTGGTTTTGAAATATTTTACATCACAGTTTATATTAAAAAGCAATGCAATTTTTGTGTTTCAATTATATAGTATTCAGTTTTGAAGTTGTATGTATAGTATTCAATGGGGAAATTTGGTCCAATTCTGAATAGTAATATGTGGTAAATTATATAAAGGGTTTGTCATTTAAAATTTGTGCTTCCTAGATATTGCAAGCTAAGATTGGGTTATCTGAATTATATCAAAATACAAATAGAGGCATTGCAAAAATGAAAGGGAAAACTTTTTAATAAATTGTAATAAACCCTGTTGACTATTGGCCGAATATAATATTCTAATTCTATGTGATTTTATTAGTATTTGATAAACAATTGAAGTAAGTATTTCTTTGAAGGATACTTTCCTTTAATGATAGTCATACTAAAGAAAGTATTTTATGTAGAGAAAAATTAAAATTAAAATTTTGTTTATTTTGTATGGAGTTATTCAACTTGATTTCATGTACATCTATATACTAATTGTTATAAATAAGGTAATGTTTCTCTCAAATATTTCTAGGTACTCTGTATCATTGAGTGCCATATTGCTATGATTTATAACTGTAGCCCAAATCTTATTTTATCACTCCTGTAATGAACTAGCCATGATAATATAGTGTTGATTTTATTTGAATACTTCCGTGCAATTCTCTTTTGATTTATGATTACAAGTTATAATTTAATATAGATTTTAAAAAATATATATTCTAGGAACCTCATAATGTAACATTCTGTTTGGTTTTATATGTAGAAAACTAATCTATTATAATGCTAAACAAAATTAAGGTATTCTACTTTAAAATTTTATAGAGAAGTATTATTTTGATATTCATAAATATTATGAAAGTTAGGTATATTTATAATTAAATAAAAGTTATTTGTATGTTATAATTTAAAAATTAGGTTTTTGGCATAAGATAGAATGCACTGTTTTTGCACATACTTATATATTAAACAAGTTTTTACACTGAAAATAAAAAGATGTGTTAATACTCATTCTCTGAAACAGATTGGTATTGATATCTTTAGTTCTGCTTACTCATTAGAGATGGTATTTTTCATTTGGAAAAAGTATTTCAAGCATTTGTAATACCAATAATCTGTATATAGAGTTATCACTTTTCTCTTTGCTTTTCCCCTTTAAAGTAACATAATTTTTAGTTTATAAAGTATAAACATTCAAAAATGTCAATATGGAATAGTAAAGATCAACTACAATAGCATTTCTTAAACATTGTTTTTTATTTTTATATTTACTTTTCTACCCAATGTTAAATATGTATGTGTATATGTATGTGCATACATAAAGGCACATCATTATTAAGAAGCATATTGTATCATAGACACTGAATTGTCACTTTTAAAAAAATGTTCTAAATATGTACATCATGATAACAGATATGCCATTGTGTTTAAGTAATTGCTTATTTAATAATTTCTATCAATATACTATAATGAATTTAAGAAATCTAACATCTTTATCCTGTGGGCTTTTTGTAGTTTTTATCATTATTTATTTGTCATTGGGACAAACCTTATTTTATATACATTTCACACATTTGTGATAGTTTTAGAATAAATTTATAAATGTGGAATTGATGAGTCAAATAATAGTCTCACTTTAAATTTTGTATGTTGGACCAAAATAAATTTAAAAGGTGTAGAAATGCTCACATATGACTAATGGTGGACATTACCAGTATTGTATTTGCTAACACATTTATGAATATATTTATCTTAAATGCTTAGTTATCATATTAAAACAACATAACCAGCTGTTGTTCAGTTACTATTGCTTTGATGAGAAGCAACAATTATTATATTTTCATATTATTTCTGAAATTTCTCATTTTCTGACACTCTTCCAAGTTAATTTTTCATTTATTCACTTAAATGCTCATTATTTTCTTAGGTTGGTAAATTGTGTTTTAAAATTTTATTTTGATAAAGAAATAAAATATTGTACATAGCATAAAACATCATTTATTTCGTAGAATTAAAATAATATTTAGTCATATTTGTAGATAAATGTAAGGATTACTTTGCACTCTTCTCCAATTCTCTTCATTTCCTCTATCTGTGGAGGTTTTTTTTTTTGTCTGTCTGTCTAATCTCTACCATAATTTTAAACCTATTAAATATAAAGCTGTATTTGCTGAGAGTGCTACCTACTATAACAAACAACAACTAAATATTATTGTTTTAACACAACAAAATTTTGTTTTTTACTTACATTACAGTTCAATATGGATTGTTGAGGGTCTCTACTAAACTTACAGGAATAGAGAGGCTCCTTCTAGCAAATATTGCTGCCATCCCTAAAATCATCAAAATCTTCCACCAAATCTTCTGCATTGGCCAAAGGCCAGGGTAAATCAAATCATGGGGAAAGTCAAAGACTGGACTGGAAGTTATATGCAGTCATTTGGTACACATTCAAAAGTCAGTCTACAGTAGCTTAGCACCACCTCGAATAAA